>PVIU01018958.1:0-37625 GCA_004026605.1 Ondatra zibethicus
CATTTTACAGCTTTAATCCTTAGCAGAGTGAGAATAATAATAATACCTTACCATACTTAAAATTCTTTAGCAGGATAAATCATAACTCTATTCATACACAATAAATAAATATGTGAAATAGCAGATAAATTAATGAGTTTGGTTGTATGTGGACAATTTCATAATTTTACAAAATTGAAGGTATTGAATATATGGAACTTTACAGCCACAATAAAGTAGACAGCTACCGTAGTCCCTATAAATCCTGCATTGCTCAGTACAGAGACTCAGGTATTTCATATGCATATGTATGAATATATATTAAAAATAATGAACAGTTACTTATTTCGATCCCAATACTTCCTTGAGGTCTTGAGACCCATCCATGACAATGGTGTCCATCCTACCAGATGAGTGAAATCATCCTTTGTTCTGTTGAGAAAGGTTTGCATCTGCCACTGACTCTTATCAAAATGGTGTTGAAATGATATAAAACTGTCTTGATAAGATTTTTGAATATCCATTGAAGTTATTTCACATCTGGAAAGGCTAAATTGAGGCAATCTTCACAGGAAAATTAAATCACCAAAACTAATATGATAATAAGCCATTGCAACACATTGTAGCTTTCTATCAATGATGCTAAGCTAATGTGAATAGTGCAGAAATCTCAGCTCTGTAACCATTCAGGATGGGATAAATAAAAACTTATGACAGAACAAATTAAGGAGTGAACAATTTAATACCATAATTAGTAGTGAGAAATATAAAATTAGTAATTATTGAAGAAATCATATGTTTAATGTATTAACTGGCACTATTAAAACTATATTATATTATTTTGTCAGATTATGTAATAAGCGAAATTTTTCCAGAGCTTAAGCTACTTCCTAAGAGGGAGGAAGATTAGGTTTGAAGGAAGCCTAATTATTCAGACCATAGTTTACTGTACATTAGTTCTGTGTTATTCTTTGCACATTGGGAGGTCTGATTCAATTGTAAAAATAGGATTTTAAAAGTGTTTGATGAGCTTTCTAAAAACAATATTTAGTACCTGGAAATTTAAGGTCAGTAAATAAATCTACAGTTTCTATTTGTAGCATGCAAGATTTCGGGAGGTACGTTTGCAAGCTTCTGACGAACCTGATAGATTCTGAAACTTCTCTACACTAAGATCCTCAGAATGCCACACAGCCTCACGGCACTACCTTGAGGATCATTTTACGACAGCTGAAGCAATTCAATTCAGGATGTAGATAGCATAGGAACAAATAGGATACTAGGCCATTCAAAATAGCCAGATTTTTTCACATTTCCCATGCTTATTATGGGAAAGAATCACATATTAATTGACCACAAAATATTAAATAACAACATAGTAGTAGGAATGGTGATGTGTGTGTGTGTATATATGTGTGTACATATACATATATGCATGTATATGTATCTATATACATCCCACTGTATATGTGTTTGGTTACCTATACATTTATTTGTGTTATATGTGTATAGCTATATAAGAGACTTATAGCTTATCACATAATACACTAATATATATCTATAGACTTGAATGCACATGTACATAAGTGAATTTAACTCAGGTTAAATGCAATGAAAGAAATGTATAAGGAGATGCTTAAGTTACATTTTTATTGTGATAAGACATCATGATCAAGACGACTTATCCTAGAGTTTGGTACTGGTCCATCAGTTCCTGAGGGTGAGTCCATGACTATAACTGTAGGAATCATGGCAGCAGGCAGGCAAATATGACACTGGAGCAGTGGCTGCGAGCTTATGCCTTGACCCATAAGCAGGAGACAGAGAGTTAACTGTGAATGATGTAGGCTTCTGAAATCTCTATGGCAGCCCTCCAACCTTCCCCCATAACAAATCACAGACTAGGTCATACCTCCTAATTCTTACCTAACAGTTCCACCACTGAGGGGTACCAAGTATTCAAATATATGAACCTATAGGGGCTATTCTTTTTCAGAATACCACAAGGACTAAAAACTACACAAGCTGAGAATTTTCATTGAAAATTTAGGAAAGACTTCTCTGAAGAGGTCAGATTAGTAGCACTTGAAAGTAGCCACCTACAGAACTGTGCAGGAAAGAACATTCCAGAGAGGTTATAGTAGGTGCAGAAAAATTTGGATAATGAAAGAAACAACAATTAAAAAATACACCAGAAGTCTAAAAACTTAGGAAGGACGATAGCTGTCATATATGCATTCTCCAATTTCCCTGAGTAACAAGAAAAATTTGACCGAGGTAGAATATAAAATCAGCATTAGAATCAATTAGTTTACAAACAATAATATTAAGCTTAATAACTGTGTGGGTGAGTGTGTGTATGTGTAAACGTATTTGTAGCATGTACATGCATGTGCAATCTCACCAACATTCATTTAAAAACATTCCCGACAAAGCAGAGTATAGAGCTGCAATGTATTGTCACAACAATCGTAACGCAGAGAAAAAAGTCACGTTAGGAGTTTAAGGTCACCCCCAGGTACACAGTCAGCCGGAGTTAAATGAAACTCTACTGAAGACAAATCAAATCTTTCAATGATGTTTTTTCAGGAATCCAACAAGGTGTCACATGCTTTCTGCAACTGAACTCTAAATTGCAACTAGCTATTGAGATTAAGAGTAGATTTGATTTCTAGCAATGTCATGTAAATTTCAGGGTACAACGTGTGCTTTGAGTTTTTGTTTCCTTTTGTTTAGTATGTTTTTTTGATTATTGTGTTCTTTTACCTTATGTGTCTTTGGCCACTCTTTGTTGCTGAACTATGCTCCATTAGATGTAGATAGTCCACTCTCTATTTTCATACACCAACTGATGGACCCTAGCCTTGCTGCACCTTTGGGCTACTAGGCATAATGATCATTAACAAAAAAAGTACTTTTATGGTCACACAATTTAAGTAAATACCTAGGGATAAATGCATTTGGTCAATCATATATTGCCTATGATGAATAATTTTTAAACTCTCTACTGCTTGGATTATGTAGCATTAATTCCTTGATCAGAGGTCAACCCTACTGAACAATTGTAGTTAAAGAGACTGCTGTCATACTTGATGAAATTGGTATATTATTTATTTCAGTCCACCCTGACACTATAGCTAAATTATCTAGACCCTCAATGGGAAAAACCGCAACTCTTGGCATTTGTATGACAATTCAAGACAGTAAGAACAAAGTAGTCAACTTGCGGGAGGCTCATATGAATGATGCATAAAGTTAAGTTCATTATATTGATGCGACGTCTGTCATAGAAAATACCTATTCTTATTCATGGAGTTGAGATTTGTGCAAGTCCATTGGGTTTAGGTATTTACCTTTAACAAGCAACATTCTTACTTTTAGATCCAAATCATAAACTTTCCTTCCTGTGAAGAAATGCTTTCACGACGCCTAATATTTTCTATCTTTCCATCATCTAGGTCTGAAAAATAGGCTTTGCAGCTACAATTTTACAGGAATCTTAAAAGTAAAAGAAATGCTAAAATGAGCCCAATAGTGAAGGGCAGCAAAGCTGATGAGAGGCGATGTGCAGTGACTTTCTATATGAGCCCAATAGCAAAGGGCGGCAAAGCTGATGAGAGACAGTGTGCAGTGACTTTCTATATGAGGCAGAAACATGCACAACACATGAAAAGAAAAAGGAACTAAAAATATCTATGTTGTTATAAAGGAAAGCAGAGACAAGGCAATTTGTCTGTGCTTCTTTCCCATCTGTGTGCCTCCTCCACTTAAACAGCCAACGTCGACAAATCTGATTTGCTTTTCTGCTATAACAGTTGTGACTTAGCTAGAAGATATGCTACAATGTCTAGATAAAGACATCTTTATGTAAATACTGCATGTATCTCAGTTTAATACATATGCTTTGACACGTGATTTTTGTACACACCCTGTCTTCCTGCCTTCAGGTAACATGTGAGCTCCTGACAAATACCTGAAAGGGAATGTTTTTCTAGAGCCTGGAAAATTATTCTTTCCCCATAACTATACCATTTGAGAAGCTGCAGATAATTTTCTATTCTTGATCAGAAAGTTTTCCATTACTTCCAGGAAAGAAAAAATAAATAAAACACACACACACACACACACACACACACACACACACACATATATATTCCTGGGTGGAAAAAAGTATATGGACTATGGTTTTTGTTCATGAAACAGGAGTTAAGAGGTTAAAATGATTTTTTCCAGTGTTGCTAAGTGCTTCTCGAGAGAAGTTAAACATGATGTTCAGATAGCCTTTCCTTCAGACTAGTGTTTCAACCAGCTGACCACTCTTGATATAAACATTTGCCCTGGCTGGATTTTCCTACTTCAGGATGATTGTCTGCCTGGCGACAAGACGACAGAAGCACAAAGCCAAAATATCCTTATGTGGGCATAGCTGCCGCTCATGGCAGAGCCAATTTGGATCCTTTCCATTGGCAGGGATGTCCCAGAAGCAGCCAATTTTAGTTCAGCCTCTTTAAAACTATGGATTGTAAACAAACAGTAGGATTTTCCACAGTGGAAGGGAGAAGAGTGAGAAGATTTAGAGGGACTAAAGTTAGCCACTAGTTCACCAGGAATGCAGGGAGGAGTGAAGATCGGCTAGAAACTCCCAGCTACTCTAGAATACAACAGATAGTGCTTCAAGTTCACAAATGTATTCTAGTCCTTGCTTCCTTTTCTTTACTATTATCTTAACTGCCATACCTCCCCCTTTTCTTGGCCCTTAATATGAATCAACAGATCAAAATGAGGCAAATTCAATGGGTAGATGCTGAGTTGTAATAAGGCAAAGCTTCACATTGCTTGGTTTGCAGAGCATTCATGCTTTATGGGTTTTTGAACTAGGGCTTCTAGACTATCTTAAAGAATCACAGTTGGTTAGAGTTGATATAGTTTAAGGAAGGTGTAGTCATATCCTCCACATGAATCGTTTCTTCTGCAGCCAAGCTTACAGCAGTAGGCATATGTTGCCTGCTGCCATAAAGCAGTGTCAGCAGAGCAAGAAATTATCCAGGTGGTCAAGGTAGGATCAAGACGCCTTGTTTCCAGCTGATTCTGGGTCCTAAGGCAATATCCTTGAGTGCCATGAGCCCTGGCTTCCTCTTAGACAAATGGTAATGAAAACAGTAGTAACAGATGATATATGTCATATAAGAGCTAATAACTTTCAATATTGAATACAAAGCTATTATTGTTAGTTATATCACTAATTTATTAGTATACTACCAAAGTGAATATGAAATTACTGATAACCAATTCACAATAGTGTTGTAACTGAAAATATTTTACTTAATAACTGCATAGTGAATTAGGTTTCCTTTCTCTCCCCATTTTCTTCAGTATTTGTGAGAATTCTTGATAATAGACTGGGGTATAGTGGTAATCTCAAAAACAGTTTTAATTTGTGTTTCCTTTATGGCTAGTGATAATGAACACATTTTTTTCTTTTTCCTTTTTTTGGATTTTTTGAGACAGGATTTCTCTGTAGCTTTGGAGCCTTTCCTGGAACTAGTTTTTTTAGAGCAGGCTAGCCTCAAACCAACAGAGATCCACCTGTCTCTGCCTCCTGAGTGCTTGTATTAAAGGTGTGTGCCACTACCATCTGGCCTGAACACTTTCTAAAATCATTGTTGACCATCCATGTTTCTTATTTTAAAATCTGTCTATTTAATTAATTTGCCCATTTGTTGATTGGCAACATTGTTTTCTTAGTATTTCTTTAATTCTGTGTAAGTTATGGATATCAACTATTTTTTTCAGAAGTATAGATGACAAACATGGTCTCCCCTTTTGGGATCTCTCTGTTTGTACTGTTTTTTTTTGTTGTTGTTGTTGTTTGGCTTTTTTGTTTGTGCAGAAACTTTTTTTATGTAGTGCCATCTGCTAATACTATGCTATCGAGAAAGTTATTGCCTACTCTTAACTATTGAAGAGTAATCCTCATGTTCTCTTTTAGAAGTGTCATTGTTTCTTGATTTAAATAAATGTTACTGATGCAGTTTGAGCTGATTTTTGCACATATTTTAGAAATCGCCTTTGAGTTTCCTCGAAATATCAAAAGCAGAATTACCATTAACCCAGCTATTATACTCCTTGGAATATAGACAGAGAGACCATACAAATATTTGTGCCCTGATATTTATTGCTGACTTAATTACTATAGCAAGGAACTGTAACCAACATAGTCTTCTCTCAAAATATAAATGGAATGAAATCTGGTATTTATATATTTATGACTACTAGTCGGTTCTAAAGAAAAATAAAATCACAAAATCATGTTCTCTCTCTCTCTCTCTCTCTCTCTCTCTCTCTCTCTCTCTGTGTGTGTGTGTGTGTGTAAGTGTGTGCAATAACATGTGGAAGGGAGACCAAGAAGGGTAAATACAAGGTGATGAAGAAGCACTGAGTGTTGGTAATGGACACTTGGGATATGTAATTGTTTATCTAGTTTTAACTCTGGCATAGCTTTTTGTATTTTTTTGGTAGTAAATAAGTGCATAAAAATATACTTAAAAGTGAAAGTGTAAAATCCAATGTGAAGCTCCACTTTCATAATGGCTTCTCTAAATGGTATGCAAATTCATTGACATATATAGACTTTGGATCTGGTTTTCATGTATGATTTTTTTATTTGCAGTTCTTTATAATAATACTTAGTAAATCTTGAAAGTATATTTTACAGGCCAGGTAGAATGGCACATCCAGAAACAGAACAATCTTTGTGAGTTCAAGGTCAGCCTGCTCTACAACACAATTTTCAGACCAGCCCAGTCAGGGCTGTAGTTAAATCTTGTTTCAACAACAAAAAAACAAAAAACTTGCTGTCAATTAAATTAAAACAAATAAAATGACCGCAATTAGACTATAATAATTTTATGTGTTATTAATTAACAAAAAGTGAGTCAGCATGACAGAATCACTCTCTATGTATTTGTATTTTATTGATTACATAAACATTTATATGCAGTTAGAAATAAAACTCTACTTTTTATTGTTAGTTGTAGTTATTTAGATTACAAAATAAATATACTTGGTGTGCTGTATGTAGATGTCCCTGTCTCATAGCTCTGTTACTCTTCAAGGATCCTTCCTATAGCACAAAGGTTGGTGATCACTAAAGTTAATTGAGGTCTAAACAGATTGGGAAACTTGTACATACAGATCCGCTAGCCAAGTAGATGTTTCCCTGCTCTTTTCCAGGATATCAGAAAAGCATTAAAGATACTTTACAAGATAAATGGAAATGGGATAAACATGAGATCTTAAGAAAAATACATTCCTTTTTGCATTTATACAAATACATTTTTGCACTTGGATCTGATTCATGACACCTTGTTAAAACCCAAAGAATTATCACAGGCTTTGCAGAGGAAGAGGCAGTAAGAGTTCTGCCTAGATGTAGGCTCATACTTCAGCAAGTCAATGTGTTTAAATCAATGAAAAACAATCCAACAATTGTGTCTGCTACAAACAGAAAGCAATGCAAGATGACATACAGTATATCAAGCTGTTCAAATTACTCATGGCAGAATGGCAAGATATATATCCATTAAAATCAAATAGATACTTCAATGTGTGTTGATCAACAGAGATAAAAAGTGTCTCTCTGAAGCAAATGTAATGTATTTCTCTCCTCAGAATTTTAGATTTCTAATGCTTTCTTGTTTATTTGGGGAATATTCACTTTGTACCTTCATTTAGAAATTCTTAGTTTGTCCATCAAAATCACTTTCTACTTCAGCTGAAACGAATATGCATTAGGCATTAAAGTGTGCATATTTCTATAGCTTTCTTTCTGATGGTCTCATTCATATTCATAAATTGATCATATTAAATGAGTTGAATGTGAATGACTAAAATATGTGGAACACAAAAGCTACTCTCATAGTAGAGTTACATCATTAATACAGGTAGCTGGTTGATAATAAATGGACTATATTAAGAGTACAATTATTGAAAGGTAGAGCTATATAAGATTTATCTTCTTTCATGATTGTTTTCTCAACAGCATTTCCATTAACAAAATTACAGAAGGTAACTTTAATATATAAATTTTAATTTATAAATTTTTATATATAACTTTTAGATATGATATTTAAAAATAAAGCTATGGAGTCACTTTATTTGAAAAAATGTAGACAGTTTCTGATTCTTAATCTTTTTAAGGAAAATAACATACAATAAGTAAGATTTTGAAATAGCCAGTATTTATACTGCATAATATCATACACATCTCTAGATCTTCATATGTGACCTTATCATTAGCAAGCAACAACACACTACTCTGGTTAAAATGAAGACATTGTGTGACATTTAAGGGAATACAAATTATAATTAGGTAATCTTTCAGCAATCCTGCCTTTGTTTCTTCATTTTGAAATATAAAGTGTGGGCTGATACCTGGGATTATAATGCAACATATTAGCCAAGGGTATCAACCTCTGGAAAACAGTGAGAGTGAAACTGAAAATCCTCCTGTCAAAGTTAATTGATGCCCAACATTCGAACCCAAATGTTCTCTGTCAGTTTTTTAATAAATTTTTTCAGTTTTCAAAGCTGCATGGCTACACTAACTACCACTAATGCTCAATATCATAGTAACAGAAAATGCCTACACCACGATTTTGACATGGGTATTCCTAACCTCCAAAGCCCAGGTCCCGAACAGTAATTTCACATATATGCTTAGATATATGTTTCTAGACATATTTCTTCTTCTCTTGACCAGGTACACTAGTCATCCCAAAGCCTAGAGATGTCAATCTCTGAATGGACATACACATCAACACAGTCAAGCACACCTACACACACACACACACTAGGTTCCTTTTCTATGTAGAATAACATTTTAAGTTACTACACTAGTATACCAATATCCTACCTTGCATGGTTCTTCCCTATCACCGTTACTACCATCTCCTCCCCTTTCAGTAAGAGTCAACTTCGGCTGTGTCAAATAGATCCCTAGCCATCCAGTGATGGTCCATATTAATGTCCCTCCTACCAGCTTAATTTTCCAACATTGTCTATGGCAAACTCTACTTTATTGCTCACATCTCAATATTGGTGCCAACTTACCCCAAGAAAGTCATTTTTGATTCTCAAAATTGAAATAAGTAGCTAGCCACTCTCTTGTTGCCCCACTGTATTCTAATTCTCTGCATTGTTTCTGATACCTGGCATCTTCTTGCTCCTGAATGATTATTTGTTGTGTTAATAACCATGAAAGAATGTAACATCTTGACCATGTTGTCTCATCCATTATTTTTTCACCAAACCAAAGTACAAATACTAAATTCTCATAGAAAAATTCTTAAACGAATCACAACTAAAGAGAAATGCTGTATTTGGGACATTTGAACTGATCACCTACAGGGGGGGCAGTGACTCTAGATATGTTGGTAATGATTTTCCAGGTTAATGACCTAATTTATAGTATGTGGCTTTATATCAGAACACACACACAAAAGGCTGAGCAGGTGAGCTAAAATTAAGACATCTACCCAATGGCCCACTTTTTGTCCCTTAGTAATTAGTTAATTTCATGCAAATAAAGTTATCTATTTGAATCTTGTTTCATGGGTTTGGAAGAGAAGAGCAGAAAAGGATACTAAATGACTTCAGAGTGTCCTGGCTTCTGTCCGAAGAAGGATTTTTACATTAACTAGTAAGGCACGATGGAAGCTTACTGTTTCTTAGAAAAAGTCAAGTACTGACAGAAGATAACCATCTGTTCTTCACATTGCTAAAGCCAGAACAAAAGGAAAAGAATAAAATGTAGTACAGAAGGTGGAGATTGGATCTGAGGAAGGAAGCCTACACAGGAAATGTAGCACAGCGGGGTGAGATTGGATCTGAGGAAGGAAGCCTACACAGGAACGTAGTACAGCGGGGTGAGGTTGGATCTGAGGAAGGAAGCCTACACAGGAATGTAGTACAGCGGGTGGAGGTTGGATCTGAGGAAGGAAGCCTACACGGGAAATGTAGTACAGAAGGTGGAGATTGTATCTGAGGAAGGAAGCCTACACAGGAAATGTAGTACAGCGGGGTGAGGTTAGATCTGAGGAAGGAAGCCTACACGGGAATGTAGTACAGCGGGGTGAGGTTGGATCTGAGGAGGGAAGCCTACACGGGAATGTAGTACAGCGGGGTGACATTGGATCTGAGGAAGGAAGCCTACACAGGAAATGTAATACAGCGGGGTGAGATTAGATCTGAGGAAGGAAGCCTACACGGGAATGTAGCACAGCGGGGTGAGGTTGGATCTGAGGAGGGATGCCTACACGGGAAAGCAAGTTGCTACACAGCAAGACAAGCTTTGAGAATGAACTAACTTGAAGCTTTTAATGTGGAACTTTTTTGAATTAATTCAAATTTGTATCCCAAAATGCTTAAACAGGATTTTTTTTTATGAATTTAGGGAAATGAGGCATTTTCTATTCTTGGATGTGAAATCAATTTGATGTATTAAATAACAACATTCAAAAGAACTTAAGCATTAGAAATCCAGGATGACATTTTAGGAGAAGTGTCTTGCACAGGATTATTTGTACATGTGATAACAGAGACCAGAGAAAGAAGTTAACTGAACTTGAGCCTCTAAACTGCTTTATTTCTTTATTGACATCACACAGAAAAAGAACAGTGTATGTCATAGAGTTGTCTGATTCAAGAATGTCTGTTGGTCTGCAAAGAAAGTAACAGAAAGCAAAAAGTAAGAGGGAAACTTTTCCATATAATAGTTATCCCTTCATGAAACAGATATTATTTTATTTTATTTATACATTTCCATGTGTGTACAGTAAAGCTCTGACCTTCTGAAGTGTCTGTGATCCAGTTTTTTCTTCTCTTATACCAAGTTCTCCAGGTAGAGTTCACTCCAATCCAAATCAGTGCCCCAAAGAGTGGTATACACTTTTTCATAAAACACCTCCCAGCTAAGAAGATTCATTTACATTTTAAAGCTCTGGAAACTTTATTTCCTTTTTTGCACTTTTTTTTTTTCTAAAAAGAGTTTTAGGACGCAGATGTGAACATTTCTCATCCCATCTCATGACAAACCTTGACCTGGTACAACCAATCCTCTAAAGCTGAGATTCATATAACTACACAAGCTATATACTTTTCTACTCTGTCTATACTAAATGTTTAAAGGCTTTTCCCTTTCCCTCATGGATATTTCCTAAATAATACACTATACTAGCATTCACATTGTATTAAGTATGATAACTCATGCATGAATCAAACATAAATGCTTATGTTATCTTTACATACTTGACACTGTTTTATATAAAGCTCTCTTATATTCACAGGTTTGGGGGCTTCTACAACCAATGTTCTATTGGCACTAAGAAATTAGAGTAATTACTTCACATTTGTCTACATAACTTATTAATGAAGGCAGAATATTTTCCAGCATGTGTGAGGAAAGAAGTTATCTACAAGCTCAGAGCTATAGACGCACACTACCTAGAAAGAACTCCCCTGTACACACTGCAGGGTAGCCTGAGGATGCTCATCTGATTGTGAACCATGTTGTAAAGAGTGCGCTATCAGTTCACTAAAAAGGAGTAAGCACTGGAGAATTTTTCACTAAATTATCATTTTTATTATTCTATTTTTAATTTTGTACATTTTTTTCAAACAGTTGCTTCATGTAAATGATAGTAGTTAAGGGAAAATAAATAATTCATTAAAATGGAGAAATTATTAAAGTAGTTGTGAATCAAAATATAATGTCATATTCCAAAGGCATAAAAATTAAGAAGTTTAAGGTGACAATCAACACAGTAAAGAAATATTTTATATATGTGTGGTATGAACTTACTGTACATCTCATAAAACAAAAAAGACTTGATTACTGAATTAAAATATCCTCTATTAACTTTCAAAGAAGTTATCATTATTGCTAAAGTCTTATTTCTCTGTGCTTTCCTACCACATTGAAATTCTTTCTAAGACTTTATTGCTGAAGACACCACTCACTTTGGTCACAAAACATAGTCACAAGACATGGAGTAATAAAATTGCACTTATCAGGAACCACCCTACCTACTGCCTGGTTTTTATAGTACTAGAAGTTGCTATGCAGGCTGCTGTAGGATGGGAGATCACGAATAGTCTTACACAACTGTGATCCTTGTGAGCTATAATAAAGACCAGCATGGCAAGATATGTTTGTGTGTGCAGTGGTGACAAGAATGCTATAGTACTGTAATAAAATTAGTTATTTTTCTATTACTTTGCTATCACAGCATGACCAAAACAACTTACAGAAGAAGGAGTTTACTTATGGTTCCAGGGGGTTAAAATTCATGATGGCAGAGCAGAGGCCGAAGCTAACCAGTGGCTGGAACAGCAGTCTAGAGCTCACATTTTGATCCACAAACAAGAAGAAAAGAAAATAAACTGGAAATGGTGATGGCAAGAGGCATTGACAAGAAGCATGACAAGCCAGTGTCATGCTTCCTCCAGCAAAGCCACATCTCCTAATCCTACCTGAAAAGTCACCTACTAGGGAGTGAGTGTCCAAATCCCTGAAACTTACTAAGAGCATCTCATTCAAACACTACAGGAGGTATTCAGCCATTTTTTGATTCAATGTAAGGCTTTGTGTAATGGAGAAAATGCATGTGTGGTATTGCCAAGAACCATTTGAGAGCTCCAGTGGGGAAGGTATCATTAATATTTTGCTAAATAGACAAGGTATCAACCTGTTCTCTAAACTAGTCTCTCTAGACTCATGGATTAGTACAGTCTTCAGACTTCATTGGACAAATTTCCTTGTGCAGTTCAAACACCCCCTCTCCCCCCACAATTAGTCAAAGTACAGGAGTAAGTATCCATGGAGCTCAACCACAAATAGAAAATCTCAATTACAGGATTTCCACTAAGGCTCAGGAATCACTGCAAAAGAGGAGGTAGAAAGGGACTAAGACCAGAGGTTTGACGTAAACAGTACCCTCTGAACATGACAGGATCACCACACTCATGCACTCACAATGGCTGTGACTGCCTGCACAAGACCTGTACAAGATCATTCCAGCCTACATGCTAGCTTAGAAGGGAAAAAGGCTCACAAGACGCTACTCTAACTGAGGAACTATTGACATGGATTGATTCTGTGAAGGGGGTCAGTTTTCTTCACAGATGTGGCCTCTGGTAGATCAACTACTCAGCCATGAATAGCCCCACATCCATGAGTATTGGGCTAGCGAAAATTCAACTCGGTGGCTTATTTTAAAACAGAAAAAGAGAACATTTGGGAGGTGACTGGTGGGGGTTGCACTAGAAATTGACTTGGGAGTGACATAGGAAATGGAGCAGGAATTTTTATATAATCAAAATGTATTTGTGTGTATGGAATTTTCAAATAATTAATCAAAAGATTTTATTGAAAAACTGCTAGCTCAAGCTGGCCACAGAATGGTCTTCTGTGCCATCTTTTGTTCTGCTCTACTACACCAGTGCTGTTTATAAAACACAAGCTTAAGGAGATAGAGAAAAGTATGGTGCAGCTTTACCTGATGCTTGGGGAAAATGAGTTAGTTGATTTTATTTAATTCTTGAACAATCAAGCAGAGAGCTCATGTTCTATACTTAAAGACACTTGTCTAAGTCTTCTGTAATGGATGGTGGGTATGTTGGGGTCTTTGTGGTTTTTGCATATATATAAAATGTCATATAAATGAAAATGATTGAGAGTTACAAATGGAAAAATATTTGGGCTACCCTGCTCCTGCCTAAGTCTTAGTATTCTCTGGTCTTTAGTTAGCTTTTTAATCTGCAAGATTTGCTATTACACATATAACCTTCACTGTTTTTTGCATATATTTTAAGTATTTCTGTTTCATGAGTCTTTGCTATCCAAGAAATCAGGGAATTAATCTCTAAGTTCTAAAATATGTGTTGTCTGGGGTCATTCCCTAGTTGCTCCCTTCTGTAAGAGACAATCTAATAACCTCTTCTGTTCTCAGTTTCATCACCTGTAAAATGGGAATGGAAATATTCCACAAGGGTAAGGATGAGGCTCACTGTAATAAGGCATGCAGATAAAATAATGACTAGCCCCATAGTGACAGAATGATATATATTTAATTACTTATCACTATTTTGTAGTTATCATTTTATGACCAGCTTAATGACAGAAATCCTTACATAAAATTGTATATATTTACAAATTTCTAAAATACTTCTGTAGAAAATATCATAAAATTTAAAACCTGCTCTGAAATGTATTACAAACTAATAAGATTTCTGCTGTGTAATAAGGTAAAAATATTAAAAGATACACAAAGCAGAAATTAGTGTAAGAGAAATTAAATGCAAAGAGCTCAAAGAAATGAGCTTACCTCTATGCTATACTAATGAGAAAACCATTTCTGACAGAGGGTGGCATTCGTACTAACCCATAGGGATAAGTAAAAGGGAATTTTCAAGTGGATTTAAAAGAAATAAGAAAAGAGATGACTGTTGAGCATGTATAGAATATTTGCTAAATATTATATAGAATACTTCCTAATTGTTATATTCACTATTTATTGTATATTCTATACAATAGCTAAAGTATCAAGTCCCCAGGTAGAGATAGTAATAAGAGATAGATAAAATGAGCGTATGGTGTCAACCCCTAAGTATCTTAAGTTAAACTTGGTAACAGAAACTGGGCATTCATTTTCCAGCCACCCAGACCTGAATAAAGACACAAAACTATACCAATTACAACACTTTTTGGCCAATGGCTCAGGCATATTTCTAGCTAGTTCTTATATCTTAAATTAACCCATTTCTATTCATCTGTGTTTCACCACAAGACTGTGGCTTACTAGTTAGGTTTGGGCATCTTTTTCCTTTGACAGCTACATGGCATCTGCCTGATTCCATCTTCTTTCTCCCTGCATTCATTTTAGATTTCCTGCCTACCTATATTTTGCCTTGCCATAGGCCAAAGCAACTTCTTTATTAACCAATATTAATAAAACTTAATCATAGCATACAGAGGGGAATCCCACATCAACTAGACTCTAAAGTCCGGGAAAAGCTAACAAGACCTTTGAAAATGAAAGTGCTGGGATAAGAGTGGTCTTACAACTCTTTTTAAGATGGCATGGTAGTATTCCTCAAGCTGTGGTCTTTGCACTTTTGCCATCAGCATCAACTCTGAGCCTATAGAAATGCAAAGTGTTAGGCCTCTTTAGCTTATTTTTTACTTGAAAATCTTTATTATGTTCCTGATAAAATATTATTTCTTGACCATTTACATTTGGTCAAGAATATTTGTTGGGGTTTCTCAAATTTGGTTGTATTCTTTTGTTGTTGTTGTTTTGAGACAGGGTTTCTTTGAGTAGCTTTGAAGCCTGTCCTGGAACTTGCTCTATAGACCAAGATGATTGAACTCACAGAGATTTGCCTGTCTCTGTCTCCCAACAGCTGAGATTAAAAGTATGCGCCATCACCTTACGACTTGATTACATCTTTATTTTTTAATATTATAATATAATTAAAAAGTCTGTCCCTTCCTTTTCCTCTCTGTATACCATCCTATATACTCCTCCTTGCTATCTTACAAATCTATGGCCTCTTTTTCCCTAATTGTTGTTGCTTGCATATATGGATACACATATATGTTCCCAAATATAACATGTTCAGTTTTGTTATATTACTCTTGTCAGATAAATTGAGTTAGAACCCTTGAGGGACTGATACTCTAAATTTTATAAGCTGTCCAAGTGATCCCAAAACAAGTTCAAGTCTTCCCTACTGCTACAAAGTAAAAAATTGATGGAGCAGGGAGAGAAAACAGGTCTGGGATACATTAGAACTCAGTGAACCATATAGGAAAGTGGGAGGAAGATGCTGAAATCCCATCTGTGCAATGTGAAAGAGCCAGGACTGAGATATTTCAGTGTGGACAGAAGAAAATGGTTCACTCTTGAGGTAGAAAGCAGTCAACATTCTTGGCATTTGTAGTCATGGTCATTAGTAAATTTTTAAAAATCTACCTCAATGCTTACAATCTATATTATTCTTGATGTGGACTAATGACATTAGTGTCCCTTTTCTTTTTTTCACAATTGAATTCCATTGAAATAGACTATCCCATTGTGTCACCCTTGAGATTAAAACAATGTACTGCTGCTGTTACTCTGCCTTACTAAATCCAGACTCTCTTTGGGTTCACACCGTGCTTTTTAATGGTCTTATTTATGCATTATTTCATTTTTCATTATATATTGTGCCATTTTGTGTTCCCCGTGATTATGTTTTCACTGAACAGATGCACTACAGTTTTGCTGCACCAAATTCTATGATCCATAATTAGATGTCAATATGTTTTCTTTATGAACTAAATACATTTTTAGTTACTTGGACATTAATTAAAATCACATGCTGGATTGTTACATCCTTTCAACACATTTTTGAGGAAATATTTTTGGTTTACTTGAATGCTTTAAAACATTCAATTTTATAATATACAATTCTTTTTTCCATAAGAATACATACCGTAGCTAATACATAAATATTAATTCGTTACACCACAGAACCCATTAATGAGATATAGCCATTCACATATGAGTAAAAATGCCATTTGATGAATTAAGGGAGATATTTTTAATCATCACTTTAAAACATACGATGCATTTTAATGCAATTCTACTAAATAAATAAAATGATTGTTCAATATAATGGAAAACAATGATCAATACTGATGTATCATGATAAATAAAACAAATTTTAAAATTTATGTAAAGACAGAAAAATCCAGAATGCTAGGATGGTACAAATCTCATATGTGTCAGTAATTCCAGATAGTTCTGTACTGAGTGTGCCTCATGGACTTCATGGCCCATTCATATGGGAAAACTAGAAACTCGCTTTCTAAAGGATGAAAGGGGCATCTGAAATCTAACCTTAAGGAGTGACTTCATCGAATTTCTTATTCAAGAAAACCCAATTCATTTTTTACAAATGTAGCCTACAAGTGATCGGAGAGAAAGGTACCTAAGCATACATGGACATTATCTTAATTTGTCTTTGACATTCTATATCCGTTACAAAATTTACTTACTTAGAATCACATGAAGTTTACATGAAGGCTCAGGAAATATAAAAGGACTCTCAGTACAGTACAGCACAAAAGCTGTCATGCCTACAAACACTTGCTCACGCTTTGCCTCCAATGTATAAGGACATAAAAACATAAACTCTGAATGGGTAGAAATGTATTTGGTCCAGATAACTCCTCCCCTTAATGTTCCATTAGCTTTCCACTGGAAATACTATAGATGAAATGTGATGTTTATGTGACTATCTGTGAGTATCTTGAGCTAATTATATAAAGTGGTCGAAAGAACAGTTACAGCGTCCAATAACTCAGCATCCTACATGGTTAGGTGGAACTTTCAAAATGTTTCAGAATATGGTAGTAACACAACTGAGCCTACCAAACACTTAGTGACATTTCATCAGGAACATCTGCATGCATGCATAGTTAACAATACATTTCAAAAGTTAGAAAAAATACTCGTCTTGATTATTTTAGAAGGATCAGCCAGAAGTTATTTTCTGTTAGCAATGGATTGCTATTTCAAATTTCCCTTATTAGTGGGGTAGCTTCAATGTTGGAAGAGCAGACAGTATGTATGTTAGAAACGGTAGGGTCTCATGCTCTGTTTCATACTGACAGAACCGGAGTTTTCCATTTCACTGCACAGTGAAGTTGAAGCAGTGTTTTCAGAATCTTTATTCACAATGTCATGCTCATAAATAATAGACTCCACCATATCTAATAATACCTTGGGTGATTAATAGAAGAGATGACTAGATGTAAGAAAATATCAAACATATAAAATTCATTCTTCATGTGAACTCCAAGTTTAACTGGATGCCTTGCATTTTATCCACTAGCCCTGACAAGAATTCATGTCATGTTTTTATTTCTCCTGTGATAGATTTTGCCCTGTCCAGATGCTTCTGACCTTCACTGAGGTTAACCTTTCCAAGGGGGGGGGGCTGCACACCTTGGTCTGAGTTCGCTATAATTCTTCCCAATGAGAAGTTGTGCCTTTCTTGGTTGCCTTCACTAAGCCCATGCCCAATACATGTAAACTGCTAGATCTGAAATTGGCTTTTTCTCCTCTCAACATCATGCCAAAGTTTGCCATTTGATAACAAGCAGCGGCACTTCCATTTTCTAATTGTAGGCAGGTTGCCCTTCCAACAGAAAAACCAAAAGTGTGAGATGTATTGTCATCTCAAACTGGTTATTTCACAAGAAAATAGGGAGTTGTGGAGAAAAACAACCTCAGCAGACACAAGACATATGGCATTAAGGCCACCGTATCAAATCTGAGGGATTTATTGGACAATGCTCTCAAAGTTTCTTTTAAATAAGCTGCCAGAACATGAAAGCTTCACAAAAAGGAAAAGCCCCTACCAGGTATGGAGTCCAATAACTACAACCATGAGCTTAGTATAAATGTTTGTATGCACACGCGTGCACGCACACACACCACATAAATCACATAAGAGCCCAAAATTCAAAGTCAGTTAATTTTCTAAAGAATAAAATATAGCTTGATAATTAACTCAATCAAAGCAAAAAATTACTATAGTCAAATATTAAATGTGGTGGATAAAATAATCATAAACATTAAATTCTACCCATGAGAACCTCCATTGAGAACAAAATGAGAGGAATTTTCCAAACATACACAAACATGAGAGAATTTCTTAAAATACACATGTACAAAGATCTTCTGTAAGTGAATAAAACCACAGTAAAACAAAACAACAATAATAGCCATCAATCCTAACGTGGAAGTGTTGAAAGCTTACCCTATGGCTTCAAAAACAATATGTCTGTGCTTGTCATCAATAAAATACTTATTCAAGTATTTTTCTGCATATGAGTTCTAGGAAGAATGTGTGCTTTCAGTCCAAATTGAGGCCAGAGGAGGGTTTCAGATCCTCTTGAGCTGGATTTACAGACATTGTGTGTCACCATGTGGTTGCTAAGAGTCAAGCCTGAGTCCTCTGCAATAGTAGCCAGTGCTCTTAGCCGTCTGTCCATCTTTCCAGCACCCAATATCATTTCTTCTATCATAATTGTGCCATTGCTAGGTCCAGCAGAAAAAGAGAAGAAAAAGAAATAAAAGTGTTTCCAATGGTAATTAAAAAGTAAAGTCTTTATTAATTACAAATATATTTTTCCTACCTAGAAAATCCTTTTAAAATAATAATTGTTATTATTGTTGTTGTTATTATTACTATTATTATTACTTATTAAAAGTAAAACTTAGTAAGGTCTTGAGATAAAGCTCCACATGAAAAATTACAATGAATACACCAGGCACAAATTTGGAATATGCAAAAAATTTATGTGGTAGCATTTTAGCATATAAGAAGCTTAAGGAATAAATTTAATTTAAAAATCTATAAAATATTATAGAGAAAAATATAAAACATCATTTAAATTAAGGACAGCAGTAGCTTAAACAAATTCATAAATTAGAATATTTTATTTTATAAAGATGCTAAATCTTACAAATTTGTAAGGAAATTCAGTTTCTAAGTGAGTTTTCTTCAGGTGAGAATGGAAGAGAAACAGGTTAATAACTGCTAAAATTTTCTGTAATGAGAAACTGAAATGTACCTCATCCCAAATTAAGGATTAGTTTCATTTACTGAAACTAAGATGGGTTATATTGCCACAGAGATGGGAAATTGACTAATTGAGGTAGTTAGGCCCAAACCTATACTTACAAGGAAGCTTGACTTCTAACAAAGGTGATGCTTAATATTTATAAAATACAGAATCTACAATGAAAAATGGTTGGTACAACTGGTTATTTATATGGAAAGAAAATGGATTCTTAATGCACAATCACTGCAAATTATTGATCCCGTGTTATGAGATGTCAAACTTTGAAAACTGACAGTTTTATGAAATAATAAAGGAAAATTATTTTATTAATTTTATAGCAAAATAGCTTAATATACTTAGTGCAAAATGTCTAAGAGGTGTAAGTACATGCTTGCAGAGATATGAACTCTCCTAAGGCCTCAGGTGTTGAATTCCATCTTCATTTTGAGCAGTTATCATGGTGGAAACCTACTCCAAACTTTATGTTTAGAGATGGGATCTTAGGAAAACAATGATTAGATAAGGTCACATACAAGGACCCTCACTTTTGGATTAGTTTGTCCTGAAAAGAACACAGATAGACCTGCTAAATACATAAGGAATGAAAGTACTTATACTATCTTTTGCATGGAATTAATTGTCTGCACTTCTTAGGAGATGCGACAAGCATCTTAGAGCCAAATGTGTCCCTCAGTTTTATGCCAGACCATGAGCCAAAGCAAACCAATTTTCTTCAAGAAGAAACAAACTAAAGCATTTTATTTTATTTACAAATAGAGAATAAAGCAAGATTGAAGACAAAATTATATCTGAATGCACAATCCAAAGAAAAAAATAATTCAACTTATCAGAAAGTTTTAAGAAGCATACTTTCCAAACCACCAGCAAATAAGGAAAGAATGGAATGATAAGTGAAAGAAGAAACAACTTCTTCATACAAAGACAGGCAGAGGCAGGAGAGGGGGCTAAGAAAATGTTAGTCAAAGGGCTCAGAGTTACACTTAGGTTAAAACGTTCTAGAACTCTACTACAAACCATGATAAAAACAGAACTTACAAACTGAAAGAGAATTTAAATAAATTGATCTTCAAAGTGATGTTTGAGACTATCAATTTATTTGACTTAATTTGAATAATACAATGTATATATGTATCACCCTATTAGCAGAATTTTAAGTAAAAATAAATATTAAAGCAATAAAAGAAAAATTAGAAAAGAGGCAAAATAATTGAGCAGATTATTCAGAAAATAAATACAAATAAGCAATAAAAATGACAAAAGAATATATTGCTGTAATTTCCAGGGAAATATAAACTGAAACTGTAATAAAATAATATTACGTATTTTCTCGGTGAGCATAAAGCACAAGTCTGATCAACACGACACGACCCGAGTGAAGCTTTATGAAAGTAAACTGCTTTTGAGAACAGTTTTAAGTTATTGCATTTTATGACCCATAAAGTCAATTTTTGAACTTTAATGTAAAGAAACACAAAATTTACAGATGTGCATAATTTCAACAACTTTAATATCCATTTATGTAATTTAAAATATAAACAAGATGCTGAAACTTTGCAGAATCCCAAGACCTTTATGCTCCCCTGATTTTCTGATCTTTACTCACATAGATTATTTTTCCTTATCCTTGGGTCACACATGTAGAACCATGGCTCCTCCTATTTAAAAAATAATTTTATTTTTAATGCATTCATCACTGACTTTGTTTATTTTGTGTAATATTATTCCACTGTTTGGAACAAGACTCTATTTTATGTTTGTTCATTCTCAAGACATATTTGAAGGCATCTCCAATTTTTTGACTACCATAATATTGCAAGATAAGTCAAAAAGAAGACTCATATTTATACAGCAGGAGATACAGCTAAAACCAACCATATATTAGGGGGGAAACTTTACAAATAAAACAAACCTATGGCTTTCAGTGTAATTCTGAAGAGCAATGGCGCATCAGTTATTTATATTTACTTCCAGGGTAAAAAATATATATCTATAATATTATTCTACTTATACAGAGCTAAAGATACGACACAAAGCAAGCAGTATGCACATTTACAAAACTATCTGTGTGCTTACGTGCTGTATCTGCATATGTGTGTGTTTGCATGAGCCTGTTCACACATGCAAAGTCAGAAAATGGTGGTGACTGTGTGCCTCTACCACTCTCTACCTATGCCTTTAGAGCAGGTCTTTCCCTGTACCTAATGCTTATGTTTTCTTGGCTCAGGGAAAACAAGCAAACCCCAAAATCCTTCTGTCTCTATGCCCATCAGTTTTGGCCTTAAAGTATGTACAGGCTTCCCAGACTGTACATGAACACTGGGTCCTAACCTTCACTCCTCATTATTGCAAAGCAAGCACTCTTTTTTCCAGGCCTAGCACATTGATTTTTATTTTGCTTTTACATTTATGTATAGCTACATGATTTTACCATAGAAAGTCTAAATACATGTGAGTCAGTCAGCTTTCTACTATGTAACCCGTGAATCCATAAAGATCACCCATGAATAAGACAGGCTGACTCCAGCTCAGCTTTGGAGCTTCTAATTAGAGTTATTGGCCTCTAACCATTTATCAGGATGCGATCATGTGGAATAGAATATTGCCCACCTTGTGACCAGGAATCCTGAAAGTTGGGAAGGACCAGAGTACCCTTATCCCCAAGAGGAGGTCCCCTGTGATGCAAGGATTTTCCATTAGACTCCACCCCTTAAGGGTTCCTCATGTGCCTCATGGCACCAAGCCCTAACTAACTAAGCCTTTAAGGGACATTTAGCCGAACCACGACAATAAAATAGCCCAATATCAGTACTTTAGGTGAATCATTAACTTCTTGGAACAGTTCTTCCTATCAAAAACATAAAATTTATTATTATTATTAATATTATTATTATTATTACTGAGACATACATGGAACTAATCTACAAGGGAAGTAGAAAAAGACAAGATCTCCTGAGTAAATTGGGATCGTGGGGACCATGATAGAGGATTGAAGGGGAGGGGAAAGGAAGAGAGGGGAACAGAGAAAAGTGGAAAGTTCAATAAAATCAATATAAAAAAGCAAGCACTCTTAACCACTCGCCATCGCTCCAGGCAAATGTATGGTCTGTTACTATAAACATGATGTTTAACAGGTAAGAGAAAAATAAAGGAATTACAAATTAGTTTGAAGTTGTGGGTTTTTTTTTCAGACTTACTTAAGAATAAGAGAAAGTGGATTACATGGGAGATGGCAAATACTGATAATGTCCAATTTTGCAGTAGTGTAGTATGTATATAAGCATCTTCTGAAATGTTTATTTACATATTACCTATGATTTAAAAGTATTTCCTTTATCATGAAGGGATAGACAACATCCCTTCATGATAAGCGTCTTTGAGAGACCAGGGATACAAGGAACATACCTAAACATAATAAAGGCAATATACAGCAAGCCAACAGCCAACACCAAACTAAATGGAAACTCACAACGACACCACTGAAATCATGAACAAGACAAGGTTGTCCACTCTCTCCATTTCTATGCAATATAGTTCTTGAGGTCCTAGCTAGAGCAATAGGACAAAAAAAGGAGATAACGGGGATACAAATCGGAAAAGAAGAAGCCAAACTCTCACTGTTTGCTGGTGATATGGTAGTTTACATAAGCAACTCCAAAAACTCTGCCAAGGAACTTCTGTAACACATAAACACTTTCAGCAATGTAGCAGGATACAAGATTAACTCAAATAAATCAGTAGCCCTCCTGTACACAGATGATAAAGGGCTGGGAAAGAAATCAAAGAAATAACACTCTTCACAATAGACACAAATAGCATAAAATATCTCAGAATAACTCTAACCAAACAAGTGAAAGACTTATATAATGAGAACATTAATTCTTTGGAGAAAGAAATAGAAGAAGACACCAGAAAGTGGAAAGATCCCCATATTCTTGGGTAGGCAGAATTAACATAGTAAAAGTGGCAGTCTTACCAAAAGCAATCTAGAGATCAATGCAATGTCCATCAAAATCCCAGCAAATTTTTCAAAGACCTCGAAAGAACTGTACTCAAGTTCATATGGAAAAGCAAAAAAACCAAAATAGACAAAACAATCCTATACAATAAAAGAACTTCTGGAGACATCACAATCCCTACAATCTCCACTACAGAGCTACAGTACAGAAAACTGCCTGGTATTGGCATAAGAACAGACAAGAGGACTAATGGAGCCTAATCAAAGACCCGGATATTAATCCACACAACTTCAAACACCTGATTTTTGACAAAGAAGCAAAAAATATCAAATGGAAAACAGAAAGCATATTTAACAAATGGTGCTGGTATAACTGGATATCAACATGTAGAAGAATGAAATAGACCCATACCTATCACCATGCACAAAACTCAAGTCCAAATGGATCAAAGACTTCAACATAAAGCCAGCCACACTGAACCTCATAGAAGAGAAAGTGGGAAGTACAATTAAAAGCATTGGCAAAGGAGACCACTTCCTAAATATAACCCTAGCAGCAAGACACTGAGATAAACAATTAATAAATGGGACCTCTGGAAACCGAAAAGCTTCTGTAAAGCAAAGGACATGGTCAACAAGACAAAACAACAGCCTACAGAATGTGAAAAGATTTTTACTAACCCCACATCAGACAGAGGTCTGATCTCCAAAATATACAAAGAACTCAAGAAATTGGTCATCAAAAGAACAAATAATCCAATAAAAAATGGAGTACAGACCTAAACAGAGAACTCTCAACAGAGGAATCTAAAATGGCAGAAAGACACTTCAGGAAATGCTCAACATCCTTAGTCATAAGAGAAATGCAAATCAAAACAACTCTGAGATTCCATCTTACATCTGTAAGAATGGCCAAGATCAAAAACACTGATGACAACTTATGCTGGACAGGTTGTGGGAAAAAGGGAACACTTCTGCATTACTCGTGGGAATGCAAGCTGGTACAGCCCTTTGGATGTCAGTGGGGTGATTTCTCAGAAAATTAGGAAACAACCTTCCTCAAGACCCACTAATAGCACTTTTGGGTATATATCCAAAAGATGCTCGATCTTGCTACAAGGACATGTGTTCAACTATGTTCATAGCAGCATTGTTTGTCATAGCCAGAACCTAGAAACAACATAAATGCCCCTTGACTGAAGAATGGATAAGGAAAATGTGGAACATTTACATGATGGAGTACTACACTGCAGAAAAAATGACAACGACATCTTGAATTTTGCAGGAAAATGGATGGAGCTAAGAAAACATCATTTTGAGTGAGATAACCTGTAGTAGGAGGTAACGGGCTGTGTCTGCCGCTAGCTTACACCTGAAATAATCACACAGAAATTGTATTAATTAAATTACTGCCTGGCCCAATAGCTCTAATTTCCCATTGGCCAACTTTTACATCGTAACCCAGACACAGAAAGATAATTATCACATGTACTCACTCATAAGTGGTTTTTAAACATAAATCAAAGAAAACCATCCCACAAATCACAATCCCAGAGAACTTAGACAACATTGAGGACACCAAGAGAGATATACATAGATCTAATCTACATAGGAAGCAGGAAAAGACAAGATCTCCTGAGTAAATTCTAAGCATGGGGACCTTTGGATAGGGTTGAAGGGGAGGGGAGAGACAGGGAGGGGAGCAGAGAAAAATGTAGAGCTCAATAAAATTCAATAAAAAATTAAAAATAAAGCTTAAAAAAGTATTTCCTCGAATATCTTCATTTGATGGCTTCTAGGGTAGGGTCAGTTTTTGCTAAGGATTAGATCCACTGATATGTTAACCATGTTTCAGTGGAAGAAAACAAGCCAAGGAGGATATAAGAAACAAAAATCAAAAGCAATGATTTATTTTTTTAAAAAGGACACAAAATTGGGAGAGGATGCAGAAAGGCGAGGGTGGATCTTAGAGAAATGAAGGAGAGAAATAGTCAGTGAAGGTGATCAAGGCCACCTTATGAGCTTCTAAGATAATAAAAATTCAAGAGATGTGTTCACTAATTTCATGTCATCAGTACAACTGACTTTGAAGATCATGTGCAAATGCAGCAGAGAAGTGGAAGGCAGGGACTTAGATCCCGTGTATACGCTGAACACGGAAAATAACTTGCATGGAATCTCACAAACAACCCCCCTTCTGTGGCCTCCACTGAATTCTATTCATTAATGATGAGCTATAGCCTAAAATGTGCATACAAATCTACAAAATTGACAAATATTTACATTAACTCCATAAGTATTTGTTGAGCCCCTATTGTATACAAGATATTATGTCTACTACTAAAATGTCTCATTTGGAATAATTTTTTAAAATCCTCGGTTCTCTCCATCTCCCTAAAAAATCAAATCTAGTTGTATTCCCTGTGGCCTCCCAATCCACCAGAAACTAACTTAGTGCCCAATTTATGATGAAAATTTAACTTCACTTCTCTGATAGTTTATTTTCTTGCAAGTCTCAGGTGCTATCAGGGCCTAGATTCAGTTATTATGTAATTAGTGATTATGGTTCACCAAGAAGAAAAAAAAAACTAGGAGGTGATTCTCTGAGAGAAATCATAGCAGCTGATCTGGTGTGGCCAACATCACTCCAGGAAACAAAGGCATAGGATTGCTCCCTTCCTGTGAAAATAAACATCTGAATTTTTAAACTGTCATCTCCTGAATTTCCAAGTGGTGATAGTCTCTCCTAATAATGGTCAATATTTATTGTAACCTAGACAGAATCATCGTGGAAACCAATCTCTGGCATGTCAGAGGGATTTTCTATATTAGGTAAATTGGGGTAAGAAGACCACACCATGGTCGTGGGTCCCAGACTAAATAAAAATTATAATGCAAGGGAAGCACCCGGGCTCCCGCACTCCGCTTCCTCACTGACGGGCAATGAGACCAGCTGGCTGCCTGCTTCTGCCACCGTATCTTCCCTTCCATGACACAGGTATCCCTTAATCCACAATGAACAAGAGTGAGGACAGCTGCTTGTCTGGTATCTTGTTCAATAATAAAAAAGGAACTAATACATTCCTTTCCCCAAAACACAAAAGACCTGATTATTTACAAAGTAAACTCCTTGGCAAACTGCAGGGGGGCTTCCACACTAAGTTCAGACCCTGACACGTTCCATCTCTGTCCATACTCTGTGCTCTGTATCCATCTTTTCTGAACACATCGTGTCTTTGCCAGGTCCACAACACGCATGTGTTGTGATTGCCGGTCAATCCCAATGCCCAATCTACTCACCCTCAAGGACTACTGCCACTGCACTCTAAAGTCTCCCTCAACATACGCAGGGCCCAGCCAACCAGGACACACTGTGTCTGCCTCTTTTCTTTGTTCATATACATGCAGGCTGTCCCTGGCTTTCAGATTCTCAGCTTCTGAGCAGCCAACACTTTCATGCATTATACATCGACACTCCATAGTGCCTTTTGTATGCCAAATCCAGACTTTCATACATCAGCAGATCAACGAGCATTTTGCACTAATGTGCGGTGGCACCGCCTGACAGCCAAGAGTTCTGTTTGGGCAGTCATGCCATCTTTGTCTGGAAGAGCAGACTTTATGTAATTATTTGAATTTTTTTGCTCTTTGCCCTTATTATTTTGCCAAACTAAGTAGAAAATGAACATTGAAAATACTGATAATAGAGGGGAAAAATCACAGGTCTCATAAGTCCATACAGTGAAAGCAAGAGGAAGTCTCTCGGTGTTCCTATTTTGCCAGATCTTTAACCCCAACTATGGTCCTAGCAGATTTAAACCCAATCAACTGTGATTCACTTATAAAGGAAAAAAACAACATTAAAAAATGTTGAAAAATTATTGAAGACTATGTGTAAATGGCAAGGTATAATTTGAGATTATTTCTTATATTTACGCTTTTAAGACAAAGAGAATACTGGGTAGCATAGAAGTCTATATATTTTGCATTTCCATTATGAGTCCTTATGTGCTACAGGAAGGCATTGTATGTAACTCAGCCGACATCGTGAAGGCACTTTCACCTCTGTGTATCTGTGCATCTGCTCTCTCATTTGATTAAAAACACTCTCACCATCTAGGACACTCAGCTGTGTAGGCTTTCTCATCCTGCACCGGACATCCAGAGAGTGAAGTGGATGATAAAGAAGAATTTATGCCCCCATAACTACCAGTTCTGTGGGTCTAACTAAATATAATATGCCTGTGTGACATGTTGCTTATTCTCTTAAAAACTTATGAACAATTGACTAGATGAAGAAAATGAACTCGGAGCTCAAATAGTTTATTCTGGATGTCATACACATGTGTGCTGGCATACTCTCTCATTCTCTGTCTCTCTTTCTCTGTATTTCTCTCTCCCTTGTATGTGTGCATGTGCGCATGTGCACACACACACACACACACACACACACATAGTTAAGCTATAAATTTAAGCTGTGCATCTGAATTTAAAATGCATCTTGTTTTAAAAGTGTGATACCTTCAGTATGTTCAGTGTTGCAGATACTGGGGTAGGGTGCTATCAAATAACCCACAGATTCTATTTCTGCTACCTCATCCTTAAAACCTGCCCTCTATGATTTAACTTTCTTTTCTAAAAGTCCTAGTACAATTTCACTTAGTTAATTTCACTAAATAATATAAAGAATATATTGAGTGTCATCCATGAATAGTATCTTTTTAAAATAGTAGATATTTAATAACACACCTCACATATAGCCATCTTTACTGAAATAAGTTCTTTTATATTCTTAAGAATGTATTTGCTACAGGACATGTAGACTGCTCATTTTGACTTCTCCTATTCACACCTCTATCTACTGGACCAGGCAGATGACTATTACAGATACTGCTGGAATCCCTCCTGGATATAAGGTATCCCTTTTGTCTCCTGCTATTGGGATTGCTGCTCATATCCCTTAGCTTCAAGCTCCTCAAACTCATAGTCCCATAGAGTCTTTTAATCACCTCAGTAGAGGTGCCTAAGAGAAACCCTCTACACTCCGGGTAATCCAGAACCAATGAATATTTAATGAAGGATAAAAAGGCCCCACCTCCTCAAGGTGTGACCAATTTTATGATGCTGTGTATGATCTGTGAGAATCAGGTGAATCTGAATTGTTGTAACCAACCTTGCTGAGATTTCTAAATCTTATATAGACTTCTCTTGAACACAAAATGTCC
Source organism: Ondatra zibethicus (assembly GCA_004026605.1). Classification (NCBI taxonomy): domain Eukaryota; kingdom Metazoa; phylum Chordata; class Mammalia; order Rodentia; family Cricetidae; genus Ondatra; species Ondatra zibethicus. Next base: position 28,859 of record PVIU01018958.1, read on the forward strand.
AGGTCCACTTTGTGATATTACTACAGAAGAGAACAGACTTGGGAATTTATAGCAAATATTAATTACTTTCTCACAGTTGTTAACTCTGGGAGTTTCAAGATCAATGCACTAATGATGCTGTTTCCATCATGGGAGAGAAGCAATCAGGGACTATGCTCACTCTTTCATAACGACATTAACTTTACCTTTGAGAGCAGCAATCTCACACTTCCATTACCTCTTAAAACTGCCATGTCTCAGTACCATTTCAATGTCAACAAATGTTCAGAAGAGACAAGCATTCAAACCATAGCACTGTCTCTTCTGGTGTTAGGTGGTGTTTTAGTTAAGAGAGCCCCAGTACTCAAGAACCTGAGGCAAGTAAATGCGTAAGGGCAGGGTTGATGGCTTAGTGGATAAAAGTGCTTGCCTTGAAGTAGTATAACCTAGTTCAAAGTCTTAGCACCCACATGAAAATGTGGGTATGGTCATGTTTACCTGTGATCCTAGTCCTGATGGAAAACATACATGAAAATGTGGATATGTTCTTCTGTACCTGTGACTCTAGTCTTGGTGACACAGATATAGACAAGAACGTCTCTGGGTTTTATTGGCTGACTGTAGTTGGAGGCCACTTGGTCTTTCCCAGTCACCCAGACACGAAATAGTCACACAGAAATTATACTAATTAAAACACTATTTGGCCAATCACTTAAGCGTATTGCTAGCTAGCTCTTATATTTCTTATATTTAACATTTCTATTACTCTCTGCATGGCCACGAGGTTGTGGCTTACCAGCAAGTTTCCAGAGCTCATCTGTCTCCTGCAGCTGCTACATGGTGTCTCTTTGACTCTGCCTACTCTCTCGTCCTCTATCTGCTTGAAATTCCCATATCTCTCTATTCTGCCTTGCAATAAGCCCAAAGCAACTTCTTTATTAACCAATGATATTCACAGCATACAGAGGGGACTCCCACATCAGCTGACAGCCCAGTTCCAGGTTCTGTGAGAGACCTGATTTCAAGGAAACACCTGGAACATGATAGAGTAGGAGACAGGGAAACTTCCTCTGGTCTCTGGAAATGCACTTGTACATACATGCACATATGCACCCATACACCCAGATACATACAAAACCAACTAGAGGGTATATGGTTCTTTTGTCTTGATTTTTTTCTAGAATCAATGCTCATCACCCAGTTTATTTGTGTGACTGCAAGACTCTAGATATTGAAGTATCACTGCCCCCCAATTGCTACTTCTTTCCAGTATCCAACTAGAGCTAAAAAAAAATGGGTGTTGAAGATATCTTTCATGTTAACAAATTTTGCCTATGTGCCTTCCTGGCCTTCCTTCTAAAACACACTCTACTCCTTGTACCACTTTGAAATGAGTACAATGCTAATCTTTTAGCTCCTTAAACTTTCCTAAACCTTTCTATTATATGACCAGTAAAGTAATAAAATATTATGATACTTTGTAAGTTATACATGATTTCTAATCTTATACTTGCTGCCTTCTTTCCAACTAGATTAAATTTTCCTAGAACAGACACAATAATATTCTTCTTAAATACTAATAGTTTTTACCAGAGTAGAACTTTCATTGCATTTTAGGATAGACAAACCGCATGAATTTATTTAAAATGTGCTTAATGTTCACTAACTAGGCTCTAAAACATTTCATCTCATGATGTAGCTTTATTACATTAAATGACACAAATGAGAAGTAAAAGTTAAGTACATGGTAATTAACTTATATGAGAGCAACACACGAGGACTGGTAGAAACTGAATACTGCCGAAGAGACGTGGCATCCTTCAGTTAGAGCGGCTAGAGAAGGGTGCCTCAGGAATGATAAAAAGAGTGAATGTCAAGAAGGATGAACTGTGCATTAGAGAGATGTGATCCCAAGTGTACAGTTACCTAGGCCAAAACCACAAAGAACATTGTTCAATTACAGAAAATATGTGACAAGTTTTTTCAGATTAATTCCAAGCAAAAAATTATACACAGGCCAGAAGAGTCACCAATGGTCAAACAACTCAGCTACATCTATGACACCAGCTATAGAATGTATAAGATGCAGTGAAAATGGAAATAATGAACCCATTGACTAAAAACATGCATAACAACGCAGTTAGAAATACTAAGAATTTCAGCTTGATGTGACGGCACTCGCTTGTGATCCAGTTACTTGGGAGGTTGGTGTGGGAGGGTGACTAGCCTGTACTTCACAACAAGTTCATGTCTCAAAAACAGAAAACAAAAGTATTAAGATATAACCATTACAGACCATGGTGAGTGTCCTTCAACCTTCCTCCCTGTTCCCAGAGATGGAAGGTAAGTCCCTACTGCTAAGGACACCATGCACTTCAGACACAGGGCCAAGACACCTCTCAGCTGGAGCTCACATGAAAGCCTCTTCTCCGAGAACTAGATGTCATGATAGCAGAAGGCTCCATGAAAACAATCAAAGGATGGAAGTGACCAGTTCTGTGTAGCTATAATTCCTATCACCACATCAGTGATCTTCAGGGCGCAGTAGTGGCACACATACCTTGGTGGTAATCAGCAGTTCTCTTCTCAGAGTTAAAATATGATCAACAAGAGGGAAATCAGGCCTGGTACTGAGAACCTAGCCAACTGCCCAGAGCTAGTGAAGTCATGGGTCTTGGAGGAGAAATTGCAACAATTATTTTACTAAACCAACATAATCATGGACTACATTAAGAGCTGTCATTATACCCACAGATATGTATTGTTTCAAGCTTCATCAAAAGAAATCTTCTCTTTGTATCAGAAAGAACCATTACAGAAAATCGGAACCTATCAAAATGCAGATTTAGGGAGTCCGGTCCCAAGGGATAAAACAACAAAACAGCTCTTCTTGCTCCTCAGGCTCAGGGAGCTTGTGGAAGATGAGTTGGAAGGACTGTGAGAAGCAGAGGAACAGACAGCTTGCCCTGGGATTGTCTCCTAAGAGTTCTAGAAGACACACCTACAAAGTCTCCCCAACGTGACTTTAACATGAATGAAACAGTAGACATGCCAAAGTGAATGCACTAAACACAGCAGTGCTCCATCCACACACCAAGTAGTATAGGCAACTAAAGAGTGCTGATAGATGAAGAAATACTCTTACCCAGGGAAGAGCACAGAAATTGGGAAGACAGTACCAAATGAAAACATGGAAATATTATACAGACTGAGCAGATTATATTTAGAGATATAGGTACACAAACACCACGCATACACACACATAACAGGAATTAATGAAAGAGAGGCAATGAATTTAAAGAGTGCAAGGTGTTTTATAGGGGAAGGTTTGGAAGGAGGAAAGAAAAAGAGGAAATATTATGGATACATTATAATCTCAAAAATAAAAAATAATAAAATACCCTATATTCACACAGTAGACATTTGTAGGCTATATTATAAAATGTTCTCAGCTGTCATATCACCCAATGGAAAATGAAACTGAAGTTTTATAATCTCATTGTTCTCAATGATAACCCAAACCTATAGGCAAGGCAAAATAGATTGATATTTTAATGACTTTTGGAAACAATACATATTTTCAGTGTGGTTTTGTTCAATTAGATTTGGCAGTATTCCTCATGACAATATATTTCATTTTAAAAGAAAACATAAAAAAGAAAAGAAAAAAAAGAATTAACCCTTTTCCCCCTCTCATCTCAGATTATTGAGATGTGCTTTTTATTTGTTATTTAATATTTCCCTTCCTAATCCAGTAGCATTTGTTGAGAGTCACAGATGCACTACGTCCCACCATATAACCTACTGAAGTGCCTAACCCCACCCTCTCCCTTCTCTGTGGTCCCCAAAAGACTCATCAGAGGGAAATTCCTTCACCTGAGATTACTGTTAATAGTATAATTGTTAAAGAATAAAAATATTAAGTTGTACTGATAGTAATGTTGCTACTCAACCATAAAATACTTTAAATATTATTGAGGTGTAAGAACTACCTGAAGTATCTACCTACCTAATTTGATCATTCTGACTTACAAGAAACAATGCAATTTCTTAGGCAAAAAAGATATTAAAAAGTGCTGATGAACCTCTTCCTGCTCACTAATTTTTCCTTTCTACTCTATTCATAGTTAAATCCAAAGATTACTCTTTGAGTCAGAATTATTTCATTTACCACTTAACAAGTACCCCCCAGTATGCCAGGCATATACCTGGATGTATTAACTCCAAAGTTAAAATACAAACCATATTATACTATAACTTCTCATTTTGTACAGTGCAGTTTTTTGGGCATGACAGCTCCATGTCTGTGAGAGAAGACTTTTAAATTCAGCATTTTCAATGTCCTAAGCACAGACACAGCTTTACACCACAGGGATGAAGACAAAAGATCAGTCTGCACATACTGATGGAGGTTCCAAGGACCAGAGCTCATACGGGAGCTGCTGGAGTTGCCCAGAGCATACTGAACTTCCAATCAAGGTTGTCTGGCTGCAATAATGGGTTTTCCAGTAGTACTCTTCTATTCCCCCCGATTTTCAGTGGAACAGCAAGACTCTTATGTCCCCACATTTGTAAGTGAGGAAGTACTGGCCAATTCTATGTTCTGAATATCCTTTTGTTAATCCTCTACATTTTATAGTTCATCAACTTTAGAAAGTCACAGTTCAGCGTTATTGTCTAGAAGGGATTTTGAGTATACCGTGAGTAAACTAGGAATATTGGCACACTGTTGACCAGGAATGCGACTGCAAGCACTTCACTGAAGTGTTCGGAGCCAAGCACTAGGTTTCAGAGGGGTGTGTCTGTGATGCAATATCATCAAGTACATTATTTACAAGACACACATATGCTAAAAGCTGTAGCTCTGATATGTGTGTTTAAAGAGGTCTGAAGATCAAGCCAGTGATTTTCTGAATAAATCAAAAGTTTCACAGCAATTCCAAGCATCTGCTGATTAACCCAGTAGGCTATTAATTATGAACGCATCTGCCATTCTTACTTTTTGTTCTTTTGCTTTAAATAGGAATGGAGTAATTCAAACCTGTGTGTGTGATTAGGTGTAGTTAGTGGAGCATGATGAGCTAGATTTAGATACGTTTATGAAACATCAGAAATAATGAAAATGTTTACTAGGAAATAACTATACTAGAGATTGGACAAAGGGAGTGATTTTTTTAAGAATAAATTAAAAATAAATGACAAAAAAGCTTAACCTTAAATGAAGCAACATATGGAGAGGATAAATGTGAAAGAATAGATGGCTTCATTGTTTCTCGAGAACAAAAGTATTTATAGTTCCCTTGCCTTATGACTCAACACTGTGCTGTAAAATATTTGGGGTATTACTCATAATCACAAAAAAAGGCCTGGGATAGAATAATGTTAGCACAAAGAATGAGGGGGAAACATATTGGCATTCTTCTTGTGACAAACTTATGTAGAAGAACAAAACTCTATAATTTTGCCTTTCTTCACAAAAGCAAGAGTGCAGTCATAAACAGGTGACAATGTGTAGGTCTCAAATCTATTGTGAAAATAGGTGAATTGGAAACAAGGCATAGGGTGCAAAAAACCAATGCACTTTGGTTCTTCCCCCTTAAATGTGATTGTTTTCAGGAAGACTTGTACTTGGGAACATAGAAATCACAAAAAGTACCCTTTAACTGCCCCTCCCATTTTCAGACAAGATTAGAATTTGAAGGAAACATGTAAACAAAATAAAGAAAATATTGACAATGACTGAGAAGTAAGCAAACCAAAAGTTCCTACAAATGAGAATAAGTGAGTTTTAAGTAGAACTTATTTGGGTAAAAGATTTCATCTTCTAAACTTTTTCTCTGGTCTTTCCCAGTAAGCAGTACTCTAAAATGTGTTGCTAAGTTTCTATGAGAATATTAAAACTTCTAAAAGAAAATTGCTGATTAGTTACAAGTTGCTCCAAACCACTTCAATACTATAGAGAACAAAGCATGTCCGGGAGTTCCTAAACCAGGAATACTGCTTTAATATCCTTTCTCATAGAAATGAAGCCGCCGTCTTTTGCTGCATTGCTTTTTGCCTTTGATCACGGCTGCGTGTGTGATGTAAGTTATATTTCCAGCTTTTTGCCACCCAGCTTCTCATCCTTGAGTGAGCTATTTGGCCAAGCCCTTTGACTTCTTACATTTACTCTGACAGTTAAGGTCATATTAACATACTGGAGAAATAACATTTATGAACTAAAACATTACGGTAAATTTAATGTTATATCTCATTAGATATGTCATGATTTGGAAGTGCTTCAATGGTATATATCACAGATATGTCATGTGGAGCAACAAAATATTTTTGTTGAATGGGGTTCCCTAATGCACTGTGATCTGCTCAATTACATCCCCATATCTGCCTACTGTGTGCCAGTAGCATTAGGACCAACCACACCAACTGCTCTTTTCTGGTTACTAAAAATGAAAAAAGCAATAATGTATCAAAACACCAGCTACCTCCCCACAGGGAATTAAGATCAAAACATGTAGATGACTCATGTATTTCTAATAGCATCCCTACTACCTCTTCCAAAACTCGTCACAAGTGGCCAGCCTCTAATATATATTCTAAATTATAGTTATTTATTGCAGAGGTGAAATTATGATATGCTCTTACCTATTAACTGTAATAGCTTCAAGATAACAATTGAGAGAAAAATGAGCAAAATTAAGAGAGAAAATGAGATGGAGAACAAAGCCACTAAGACCATTAGTGGGCAGTGACTAAAAAAGGATTTAATTTTGGGTGGGCTGTGAAATTTACTGGAAGTATATAGATTGAAAACCTATTAAGTTTATAAAGTTACTGCATTGCCAAAAAAAAAAGAATGACTGATTGGAAAAATTCACATCTGCTCAATACTTAAAACAACTCTCTGGCTACCAGCCTTGTAAGAGCAGGAAGTCAGTTGAGACAAGGTGCTACAGTTAAAGCAGGCACATTCCTTTACATCCACTTCACATAGGATCACTGAGAACAATAGGTGGAGGAATAGAGCAGAATCATGACCTAATTAAGGAAGCTCCCACCCTGTCCCTGCCCACCCTTTATCCCTCATATTTGCCATTAACCAAGGACTGTGGGCTATTTCCAGTGCTCTCTCTTTCTAATTAGAGCATTCCATTGTTTGTTTGGGGTGAAGGGCAAATAGGATTTGTCTTTCAAATTCATAAGATGCTGGAATAAATGGAGACACACTTGGACCTGATTCAGAGGCTTTCTTCAGCCCAGGGTTTCTGGGTTTTCTTACATCTCTGGATTTGATGGGTTGAACAATTCAGTGACTAAACAAAATGTAGATCTTCCCTCCTAGGTCAGGATCCAGTTTGTTTCCACAGGTGACTAAAAAGACTTCAAGGGTAATTTTGTCAATGGATAGTGAGACTGTCATACACAGTTCATAACCTCTATCCACATGGACACCTATACTTCCCAGCCAGTGTTACAGTTGGATTAGGGCTTTGCAACAAGTTCTGACCTTTCAAGACTTGAGAAGAGAAACATTAATCACTTCTAAACTAAGATGGTTTAAAGTACAAACACCTTTTTCAAGCCCTTTTCCTGTATTTCGGTCTCCTTGGAAATCAAGGCACATTAGACAATAATCCAGGATCTCTATTGAGTTAATTACTATGGTTTTACAGGGTATATTTACTCCTGGACCATGAACTAACCCTATCTATCTTAGTTCAATTGCCTAAGATCTCCACTACTATCGCCATCAATTATTGAGGTGGATATTTTACTGCTATTGGTATTCGCTACAGATGGCTGCTGGTGTGAAGGTGTATTTAGGGTTTATATAGAAATCATTAGTTTTTTAAACTTTTAAAGACATGGAGAAGAGGATTCTGGAGTAATCAGTAGTCCACACCTACAGTTCTGTCTGAGAAATGTGCTACTGACAGTGTTATCCTTTATAGTATATTCTTTGGCAACTGAAAGGTGTTTGTGCTTTTCTGTACAGTATTTCAATACCACAAGCTCCTCCTACTTCCAACCAAACAGGCGTATTTTCTGCAACCAATTAAGATTTTCCTGGCACAACAGTTCCACCAGCCCCACTCTTCTGCACTCTGACCTACATGTTGGTCTCTCCTAAAGATTTTGGTATTTGGGCTTTTAGGTATTTGACACAAATTAGAGTTGTCAGAGAAGAGGGAGCTTCAGTTGAGAAAACAGCTCCACAAGATTTGGCTGTAGGCAAGTCTATAGGCTATTTTCTTAATTTGTGATTGATGTGAAAGGGCTCAGCTCATTGGGTCGGGGAGGACAATGGACTAGTTGGCTAGTGATCTGTAAAGAAGCAGGCTAAGCAAAACATGTTGAGCAAGCCAGTAAGCAGGATTCTTCCATGGCATCTGCATCAGCTACTGCCTCCATGATCCATCCCTGTTTGAGTTTATACCCTGACTTCCTTCAATGATGAACAATGATGTGGAAGTCTAAGCTGAATAAACCCTTTTCTCTCAAGGTGATTTTTGGTCATGGTATTTTATCATAGCAATATTAACCCTAACTAGGGTATGTGGGCAACAAAGTTTGCTACCAAATTAAATTTACACTTTCCAAAGTTTCCAAAACTTTGTCCTTATTCTGACAATCAACAATAGCAAACACTCAATCAAGTTTCATAATTATTACAAAAACCCAAAAATTATCCAAAAATAATAGAGACAGAAACATTTAAAAATACAAGTATAATTTAGTTTGTCTGTTTTTCTAGATATGCTTGTATTCTTCATAAGCTTTTTAAATTTTT
>PVIU01018959.1:0-37679 GCA_004026605.1 Ondatra zibethicus
CTGTGAGCACTGGTCACAAGACTCTAAAAAGGTGTGACTGCCAAACACAATGTAAATGTTACAATCCCTGGCAATGTTGAATGGTCGACAGAAAACAAGATCAAGGGATTGATATATGCATACATCTTTATGCTGAACTGCTTTATACCTTTATATCTGTTACAATTTGTCTCAATCAGTTGTAAAGAAGATACCATAAAAAAAAAAAGATGTGAGTTAGCTCAGTAACTATGTAAGATAAAAATGAGCAGCATATTTATTGTAGCTACATTAGGTAGTAGACTTGAAAAAGTGAGTAAGTGTTCCAGAGGAGTGAAGCACTAAACTTTTTCATGCATGAGATCTTAGGAAGAGTTGACAATAGATAGACTCCTTATAGTGAAAAGGCTAGATGAGGACAAAGGCAAATCAAAAGACACAAGATAAACACCATGGAATTTTTCATCAATAGTGTTGATGTAAATTTTAATATAGAATTATTTATAGGTAGGATTTAGATTTAATCTTTCACATAATTTATTTACAAAATATTTGACATATTTATAATAAAAGTCTCTATCTCTTGGAGATGTTGTGACTATTAACTAATAGAAATTATGAAATATGAAAAATAGTCCTTTATTTGAGGGATGCAAATCATTCATTTAATGAATAATTTTATGTCAAAGTATATTATTCTAAATGAATCTGTAATTTTAGAAGCAACTAGTTAACAATTTCCAAATTATCAGTTATGATATGATACACTAGATTTCACTCCAATATATTCATATATATTAACATAATGACTTTCTCATTCATATAGCAGATATAAATGCACATTAATTAAGACATACATTGTTGATGAGAATGGGAAAGTTTATAGTAGAAGTAGAAGTACCAAATGTTAAATAGAACAATGTAGTTTTACAAACCATTATTTTCTTAGTTGAAATAAAACGTTAAAATTATTTGACCTCACATAACTATAAACATGATAAGCCCTAGAATATTCTGAGTATTGTCTATATGACAGCAAACAAGAAAATTTAATAAGGGGCTGGATTTCAGTTGTCTACTATGGATTTTAAGATAAATAATCTGAAAATGTTTAAAAGTTCATAGTTACAAAAATTATAATATAATCTACACACTAACAGTGACTGGTATAGTTCTAAGTTAATATCCCCTCCAATAAAAAGAAAGAGAAAAGTATCCATTTACTTGCAGATTCACTTACTCAAGAATTTGAATACTCACCATGTCAGCTGAATGCAAAACAACTATATGTTGTGCTTTGTACCTGGTCAGTGATGTGGTTAAGTTTTGACAGTTGTGAGCAACTCTGACTCTCAATAGGGCTGCAGTCATGATAATGGAAACAGCTTTGAGCAGTTTTACAGTGGAATGTGTGCATGTGTATTAAGCCACATTACTCAACTTTTAATTTTCTGAAGGAAGTCACTAAAATATCTTTATTTCAAAAAAGGATTTAAATATAGATTTTGGGCCAAACTTTATTTCAGTTCTTAGTGCCTAGACTTTTCCTTTTAGAATGTTAGAATATCATTGAAGCTCATATATATATATATATATATATATATATATATATATATATATATATATATATATATATTCTTGCCATATAAGCAAAAGAAAATGTTTGTGCTCGGCATGTTTATTTTCTCTTGGCATGTGTAATCTCACATTTTTATTTGACAATTTTCTTAGATTTGGAAATTTGATGGTTTATCACTATATGGATACCAAATAATCTTTAATATAGAGAATTCTCCAATATTTAGTCTCTGTTTATTTTACACATTTTCCAAACAGTTTCCTTTGGCTTTCCTACTGTTCTGGTCTTGCAGTCTCTATTTATCTTTTATCTGTCCTGACTCAGGTTGGAACCTATCATCATTGTGGTTTCATGTTATCTTCCCAGTGCTGGGAATGTTCAAAATTCTCTTTTTATCCAGTTAATATTTTTCCTGTATTAAGATTTTTTTTAAAATGCTGTACATCATTATCATGAGAGATAAGCAACCATGTCTTCAAGGAAACCTCAACAAAGGATGCTATCTTATGGTTATACTCATATATATTTTTATATTTTATTTCTATACATACAAGGTAATAAAGGGAGATAAACCATTTCATCTTATTGGCAAGCTCCTCAAGACACAGGGTTTTCTAGCAGGATGTAAAAATCTCCATGCTTCAAAGAACCTCATTATAACAATGATGATTTTGATGATGTAAAGCAATCCATCCTGCAAGATCTGCTCTTCAGGTCGTAAGAAAATCCGACTTTGAGAAAGTACCTGGAACTGTCCAGGTTCACCAGGCTCAATTCTCATTATACATAAGCAGAAAGAACTGCTGAGAGACAGTCCCAATATGAGTTGTCTAAAATCTCAGACCAGAGGAACTGCCTGTTAGAAGAAAAACAGCCACCTTATCTAAATGAAGCTCAGATCACGTAAGCCACCTCAATAGGAAATACTGTAAGACCATGGTCACTATGATTTCATGTGTGTGGCAGCCATGTTATTTTCAAAAGGTATGTCAGAGCACTCCTCATGGTCCTCCAGATCTTACATTATTTCCAGCAAAATTCAAATCAGGAATAAATTCTCTGAATGAAAAGAATTAATAAAAAACAATGAATCAATAATCTTCACATATTAATATTGGAAATGTTATGTATTATATCACTAGAATAAAAAATGCAGAATGTGTAATTGATAAACCTGGTTAAAAATATTTTACTATATTCAAACCCATTCAAATTTTAGCCATTTAAAATTCTCAAAACAAAAATATCCTTATATATTGCAATCCACTTTCTCTAGAATGTATTGAAAAAGAAGCAGTCTAGTAAAATATAATCCTCATTATTAAACACAGTATAGATGCATAATTCAATGCCATTAGACAAGGTTATTAGAGGCATAAAAATTAAGAAAGAAGATGAAATTCCTGCATTTGCATGTAAATAATTATACATCTATCTAAAAAGAAAGTATTAACACATAAAATGTGAAACACTTTAAGAAATAAGACAATAGTAACGTAGAATATAGCTTATATAAAAAAATCAATTTCTTCATGGATATAAACAATGTTGATAAGAAGTATAAAAGAACCATAAAAGTAGGATGCTGAAAATTTAGTAACAATATAGCAACATGCAAAGTCACAGAAATAAGGAAACTTGCAACATAGAAAATAAGATTCAGTAAATATGGTAGTAATCAAATGAAAAGATGCAGATAAAGTGGCCCTAAAAGCACCACCTTAAGTCATTGAAATCGCAGTGCTCAGAGCAGCATAAATTATGCAGATCATATAAAGACAAATCCCCTATTAAAAGGCAATGTTTGAAATATAAATGTTCCAAAAGGTCTAACACTACAACTACACACTAAGAGTAACAGTTGTCATTAACGATCTTCGTGTGGTAATAGTTTTATAGCAAATTTTATGTGTAAATACAATGAGAAAGTATCACCTTTGTTTTTGCTGCTCTGCAGATAGTCCGAGTTTTGCTACCAAATATCTACTACTAAAGTGTGATAAGTCCCTTGACAAGATAATGCATAGCTAATGAGTGCAAAAGCAAAGTGATGTCCAAACATGACTTTGTATGATATATTGTTCCTGAATACTAAAAGTACTCTTTCAAACTACTGTTCTGTTAGGTTCAGAATTACAACACAGGAGTTATGAACAGACTCTCTTTTACTTTTCAATCACTCATCTGAGGCTTGCATAGGATTGATCCTAGGATAATAATAAAAGCCAAACTCAAGCAAAGCACCACATGATGCAGAGATAAACAATCTGAGGCCATCAGTATATGCATGTGGTTTAATCAACTCACATGGAACAAAAGCTTAAAGTTTAATGGGGTTTTGCATATCACAATAATTGAGTTGAACATCAGAGCAAATATTTCCCACATCAAAATCACACAATATATATTAAATACTACAGAAAGCATATCTCAAATTTATATTAATGAAGATTTCATTAACTTTCCTCTAATTTAAAAGAAGAGAAATACATAAAGTAAAACACAAAAGCCAAGCAAAGAGAAATAACATTAGTTAATATTTGAGAAGTCTTTTTATCTCAAAAGTCTATAAAGGAAGTTTAAATCTTCCCAAATGTTCAGGATGATTAATATATGTGCCTTGTATTATATGAGGATTGTCTAGACAAGGTGCAAATTATGAAAATAACTTATTACAAGTGAATATTGGTTTAAGTGCCCATTATACTGTGGGATGGTTTTCTATGTTTAAATGAATGTTTAACACGATCAGAGAGTAAAACTCTCAATGTCTACTTTTATAGTAGTATTAGCTAACTGAATTTTACTGTAAAATGTTCTTTTACTTGCAATGTATCTTTTTTATATATAAATTCTACCTTTCCATACTTATTTACCATTTGAACTTGTTTCTACTTATTCAGAAAAAATGTATTTTATAAAGAGTACTATGTCATTAATTTCTTAAAGGGATAAAAGGTATCATACTACCATATTAGACAGTAGTAGAATTAAAGTAAATAGAATACAGTAAAGAATTTCCTCTGTATTTAAGTGTTATACAAATACATAATAATAAACAGTTCTATATACTTATAGAATGTAGTGATACAAAATAAATTTAGTTTAAAGTTTTCTCCATGTATATCTATATATGCCATATATTTTCACACACACACACACACACACATACACACACACACACACACACATAGTTAAGTTCAAAATTAATCATCAGCCCTTTTCACTAGCTTAATATATATAAATGCAACAAAGTAACCTACAAATTTTCTCATTTAACTCCGTTGCCAGTCAGTGGAGATGGCCTAATGGTTAAAGTGCTTATTGACTATGTATGAGTTTATCGACTTGATTCTGTAGCCCCATATATTAGGGTTAATCTTTTGTTAAACTTCTGGGTGTATGCAGAGACAGGTGGAAGCCAACTGTTGTGGCTGAAATGCTGAATTACAGATTCTGAGAGAAAATGTACCTTAAAATATAAGTAGAGACTTCATAACAGAAGAAGCTTCGTAATTATATCTACTGTCCAGACACACACACTCAATACTGCTGAGCACAGCAACAAACATATTTGAAACCATGGGCTTACGTATCACACACACATACACACACACACACAAATTAAAATAAAAATGAAGAAAATTAAGCCACCAAATATGCATGTGTAAAGAAATTCTTCCAAAAGCCCAGAAAGCACCAGCAAAATTATATTCACCTATGGAATTTTATTTAACTGCTTGTTCAAGCCAGAGCAATGTTCAAATGAATGAGAACTAATTCACGCTTCTGCCTCTGCACATAAAAGTAAAAATAGAGAGGTAGTATGGATAGTTGTGACTCTTAAGTTTAGTTTTATCATAATGAAATCAATTGGTATACATAATATTCAAAACATGATTTAGGGAAAGTAAAAGATTAATTAAAATAATAGATTGACCAATAAGTGAATATAGAAAACTTTAAAAGATTCTCAGAAAAATAATTTTGTTTTATATCACCAAAATAGGGTTTTTATTCTTTAAATGCATCATTAAGTCTCCTTACTATTTGAAAAGGTGTGTGTGTGTGTGTGTGTCCATCTCTCTCTTAGTACAGTGTCTTAAACTTATAAAAAATAGTTTTGCTTAATTTTTGAGATTATACAGTGAAACCCTGTCTCAAAAAACTAAACTAAACTAAACTAAAACCAAAACCAAAACCAAAACCAAAACTAAAACAAAAAACAAAAAAAATGAGATTATAATGCAATTAGGTTATTTCCTCCTTAATGTTCTCCCTTGAAGTTCTACTATGGACACCTTCCCACTTGTTTTTTTTTTTTTCAAATATTTGGTATTTTCCTTGAAGTCTTTTATAACTACCTACATAACATATACAAATATGTATGTATGTACATATACAATACTATGTACATATTATGATTGTTTCATATATAGAAGTTTATATAAATGCATTCCTAAATACATAAATTCCTTATTAAAAAAGCAGTTCTTATCAAAGACATATGGACACAAAAATAGAACATGTTCATATAAAAATATATCATTGGTCTTTTGATAATTTGTAGTATTAACCTATGAATTACTTTTTCTCATCTTCCTTATCAGCTGCCTGCTTTCTCTCCCCTCCTTGAGTAATCTGCAGAAGTGCGAGTTATAATTTCTCTTTAGAATACATTTCCTTCTTCATATTTACGTTACCATGATTTTTGTTATTTAAGAAACCCAACTAGTTTTAATTTTAAGATGATGATGTTTGCAATGGAAGCTCCCCTTATATTCACTGCATATCACTTCATCTTTACTTTGGTTAAATTAGTAACACGTCAGTGTTGGCAATACCACATAAAATTTTTCTCAATGTTCTGCTCGGTCAGTTTTTGACTGACTTTCCACATTACTGACTGCTATAACCCAAGGCACTTATGCTATGACATCCATGGTGCCAGGAGCTACCTAAATTAGTCTCCTCTGCAGAGACTGTGTGATGGTTTCTGTCCTTCCTGAAGATTATTTTCTAAAACCTGTTATGTAGACATTCATCCTTTGGCTGTCACCTAAAAAGTGTCTTTAAGTGTTTCACGAAGCATTAATGTATTGTTATTTTTCTACTACTGTAATGAAACACTATAACAAAGGTAAACTTTAGAAGAAAGGATTTATTTGGATTGTACTTCCTGGGATAGATTCGTCCATGTAGATCAAGGCAAAGCACTGTGGCAGCAGGCAGATGTGGTGGTGGAGGACAGATGAGAACTCGCATTTTAAACTGCAAGCACAAAACCAAGAGATATAATTTAAAATAGCTGTGGTGTTTGAAACCACAAACCCTACCCCCAATAACATACTTCCTTCACAAAGATATCCCTCCTAAATCTAAACAAACAATACAACAACTTGGGATTATATATTGAAATTCCTTAGGCTATTTGGAATATTTCACTTAAACTACCATAGAGAGGTATAGGATAGACCGATGTCCATAGCTCCTTATTTCTTACCTATTTTGTTCTGTACAAAGTTTAGTCACATTTCTTTCTTTCCTAGCACATGGCTTGCTTCTTTGTGTGAGCTAACCACCCCAGTACCCCTCAATAAAGTCTCTTTCCAACTTTAATGTGTTACCTTTAGAGCTAGCTGACCAGGGAAAGACACTTCTGTTGACTTCTCTATTCATTGCTTTTTACCTTCCCATTAAATTATTTTGTTCTAAACCTTGTTTACAACCTTACCACCTTAGAGACCGAAAACACATTAATTTTTTTATAAGACTCTTCTAGAGACTTTTAATAGTCTTCTAGATTTCTAGAGATTCTTTTACATATTGAAAATATCTTTGAATTTAAATTTTATGTTTATTTAACCAATTCTTTTTTTGTAAAAGACTGCTGTTAATTTTATTCTTCAGTATACACCATTAGTAATGACAATTGTCCCATAAATATATATGTAAAAACAAAATTATCTGATTTTTGGTTCTCTTGTATTTATTTTTATGAGAGTTCTATGAACTAGCATATTTCAAACAAGGTACTTTCTGTAAAAGGGGCAAAGCATTGCTCATCGATAGCAACTTAGCTTATGAAGCCCACAGAGTAAAGAGCTGCAGCACAGACATGGGAAAATAACTAAGTTGACAGGGCATATGTAACTAAATAAAACATACACAGATATAACCGAATATTAGTAAATGGGAAGAAACAGGATTAAACTGCATAAAGGAAAGAGTTAAAAATAAGGAAAGTGGATGGTGGTATCCTGTGCCATTGGGAAAAGGAGAGTTGCATTTATCAGCAAAAATACAAACTAAGTCTTCTGAACTGGAAAATAAAATAGTGGAAATATCATTTCTAACAACGGACATATGCACATGCAAGGGGCACAGGGGCTTGTCAGTCTTACCTCCATCTGCAATATTGATTGGAGAATTACTATGATTATGGTATATATAATGCTCTACAGATAATTTATTAAATAATGATTAAATAGTGTAACCATTTCTACTTGAAAAATTCATTAAATTCTTTTGGAAATATTAGTGTAAAGCATTGTAACCCCATTGTAATACATGAGCACAGTACAGGGGAGTAAGGACACCTGGTATAAGGAAAAAACAAACGATCAATTCTGTGTTCATAGTTCTAAATGAGCAGGAAAACACAGACATATTTTTTACTCCTCCTATGTATGATCCTACTGGCATTATTTTCCTTTCCCTTTTTATCCCCCATTTCTTCACTTATTTTATGTGCTGACATTCCCTTAGGCAATTTATGCTAATCTTAAGAGCACTATTTATTCAGAATTCTTATCTGACAAATGCACACTCACATAGCATTTGTCTTTAAGCTTAGCAACGTTTTAATGGAGATAAATAGAAATACAAGAGTAACTGACTGGCAGTTTCTAATTATTCTTTGTTCTATTACTTTGTAAAAAGATTTTTACTGATGCATGAAAAATATTCAAAAGGCAACAGGCATGATTTTAATTATTTTATTGTCTTCTGTCAAAGACTTAGCTTTTGTTTCAAATCCATACCCCTGGATATTTTAGTGTCTAATAGCTTTTGTTTCTTAGAGGTGATTAGCATACATTTAAAAAATATTCACAGAGAATGGTTGTGTCAGCAAAGTTTATATAAAATAAGTATTTAAAACTCCCACTTTATTATTGTTCACAGATGTTTTATGATAATCATTTTTGTGGCAAGTTCAAAAATTTTAAAAATATTACATGAGGTAAAATTAATTTCAGATGTTTTGAAACATGTTTTCTTGAATATAACAATTGAAGCTAATTGAAGAACAGTATATTTAATTGTATGATTTTTCTTGAGGGCATCTAAGGTAAAACAAAATCCTGCTTATATATGTATATGCAATGTTAATATATATTTCAAAATAACACTAGGATGGTGAATGTCTCAAATCAGTGGTTATTCTCTTAGTAATTTTTACATAGTAGTAGAAGTAATATAACATATAAAACTATTTTTTTAATTTGCAATCTGGTTTTGATATATCATAATCCAGACCTTTTTTTTCTTTTAAAGGTACTACAAGACCAGTCTGTCTATGAACTTCTTAGGAGATATTGAATGAGAAAGAACTGTATTCTTTATAATTAATTTGTATTAGGATTTTGAAAATATTTATGTTTTTTTCTCGACCTGAGCATTCTGAAAAGGGGATGGATAGGTAGTAGCCTGGTCAGCATCACTGAGAAAGGGTCAGGGCCAGCTCTTCTGCTTTCGCATCCTCAAGGGTAGTTCTCCTACACCTACATCTTCAGTGCAGTATCTTCCAAGATGAAGTGCAGGGTTCTCTTTTACAGGTGCTGCCAATGATGGCATGGAGGTCAACTTGTTCATCTGTCCTAGGCAGTAAGGAGTAAGGGTTAAGAGTGTGCTTCTCTCCTCCACACACTGTGCAAGAATAAGAAATAGTAGGTTCAGCTTTCCCATCCTCACAACTTTGGGGGTGACTTATCCACACCTCAAGCAAAAGGGTTGGCCTTATTGTGCCATTCATGCAAAGTGCAGGGCCTGTTCTTCAGAGGTTTGCCGGAGGTGAGGGGCAGGAACCGCTTTCCTATTTTAAGGACCTCAGAGCCAACTCTCTCACAGGCCTCAGGCAACACACAATGCTTTCTTTAGACTGTAATGGGCATTGGTCACAGTATTCTTAAGGAGATTCTCATGCTATACCAGACTAGGTAATTAAAAATAAATTTTGTAAGAAACCTTTTCTTAATATACTATTGATTTTATTGAGCTATTTATATTTTTCTCTGCTCCCCTCCCTTCCTTTCCTCTCCCTTTCAACCCTTTCCCATGATCCCCATGCTCCCAGTTTTCTCAGGAGATCTTGTCTTTTTCTACTTCCCATATAGATTACTGAACGATTAAATTTTCTATTCTTTTTACTCCATAATTCCTTTACCTTAGAAACAATTTTACTTGTTGCTTTAAAAAAGACCATTTATATCAAATGTTCTAATAGGTTTTGATTTTTAAAATATGAGGAGGTCAGTGAAATATATCTTTCAATAGAACAGGCATTAGTTTACATATCTAGGCATGCACACTTAATCTTGAATACATGGTTATTGTTTTGCTTTAGTAGATGCCTGTTGTCTGAGGTTTTCTGTCATGCCTAGTTTCTGTCCTCCCACCAGGTCCCACAGACATTTAGTCCCAAAGAAATCACACAGAGGTCTATATTATTGATAAACTGATTGGCCCATTAGCTCAGGCTTCTTATTAACATTTATGACTTATATTAACCCATTATTCTTATCTATGTTAGCTACTGGGCTCGGTGCCTTTTTCAGTGGGGCAATCACTTCTTCCTTCTTCTGTGGTTTGGACAGGACTAGGGAGGAATGGGTTTCCTCCTTCCCAGAATTCTCCTATTCTCATTGCCCTGCCTCTACTTCCTGTCTCTTTGTCCCACCTATACATCCTGCCTGGCTACTGGCAAATCAGTGTTTATTTAAAACATAATTGACAGAGTACAGAATTGTCCCACACCAGGTGCCACATGAAAGGTAGATTTGTTTTTATCTCTGAAATTTTGAGTACATTTATATTAGGTGTGGGTGATAGTGATGACCTGAGTGGTTTGTAGTGCCTTTCTGAACTACACAAAGAAATTAAGCAATATATTTATAACAAGATCTCCTATGGCATGCAAAGTAAAAATAAATATTTCCTATTATAGGCTTCCTATGTGTGATGATCATATCTACCATGTTCTGCCATGATATTAATTCAGGAATGAACAAACAATGTCTCAAAAAATCAAACCTGAAATTATGTCACAACCTAACCAAACTGTTAAGCTTCTACATTCTTCTGGGTTTCATACTTTTCATCTTCTTTTGTGTAATATAATAGCTATTGTCAAAATGTAGAAGAAAAGCTTCTCCATGACCTGCCTTCCCTGTCTGGTCAAACTAAAATAAAACTTAATTTTTCTTTTCTACCAATGTACCTCTGACAAATAGAATCTGAGGAGATGGTGGGTGCTCAGGCCTCAAACATGGCTCCCAGAATTACGTCTCTGGCTTAGGTTCTCGGAAACACAGGCAGTAGAACAATTGGCTGTCTCTCTATGGTTTACCCTTGCATATTTTTTCTACTCATTTACCATTGCTTATTTTTCACCTTGCAGACTACAGCTATCAAAAAATGAATTAACTCTTACTGCTTCTATTGAGATGCATTATCCTAAAGAATTTTCCTCAATTCTCACAAATGCTTAGAGAAGTTTCTTATTGAAATAGAAAAAGACATTATAGTCACTTCTTTATAATTTTTCATGCTGTTGCCATTGCCATTACTTTTTCCTCAATCATACTTTTTTCTCTCTACGAGTATAGTTTTAAATAGAAATTGAAATTATAACATAGAAAAATGTTTAAGCATTAGCCAGAAAATAGGCATCTATTTTCTGTTTGTGACAGGGGAATTTACTTGCTCAAGTACAGCGGGTAGGTATCATGTCATTCAAGGTATAATTTAGAAAATATAAATGTTAAAAGATGTTGTAAGTATCTTGTATGGACAATGTATATTAATTAAAATATTCTTTTAG
Organism: Ondatra zibethicus; assembly: GCA_004026605.1. Taxonomy (NCBI): domain Eukaryota; kingdom Metazoa; phylum Chordata; class Mammalia; order Rodentia; family Cricetidae; genus Ondatra; species Ondatra zibethicus. The sequence goes on from PVIU01018959.1 coordinate 11,661, forward strand.
TTTGAAAGTTAACTGAAGAAGAAAGAAAATAATGACTTTCATGCTTGCAGTTTAAATATACACATTTGATATTTGTCCCACATCTTAAATGAAATTGATTAGGTGTGACGTGTCACACAACTCGAATACATTTTTGTTGTTTAAGGACAGGCACCCGTATAACCTGACTCTCCTTAAATTTGCTATGCAGCAAAGGATGGCAGTGAAATCTTAAGCCTCTTGGCTCTGTCTCCAGAGTGCTGGTTTGCAGCTGTATACCACCAAGTCTCATTTTGTGTTGTACTGGGGATCAAACCCAGGGCTTATGTATGCTAGGCAAACACTGTATCTACTATGCTACAAAACCAGTCTTCAAATAAGTTCTAAATACTGATTTCATTCATGATTTTTAAGCAAAACTTATAGTTCATTTAAAAGGGAGTGATTTTTTTCTACCCATCAAATTAAATTTTGAGCAGAGCACATGGAAAATGTTCATATAAAATCTTGATGACTATTTAAATATGTTGATGAATTGTTATCAATTCAATTTTTATTTAGCTGAACAACTGAAACCTGTTTATGAGAGAGAAATAGCATATCATGAGTAGAAACCAAACAGAAAATTTATGTTATTTCAAACCCGTTGCTAATATTGTCTTAACTTTTTACAGGTACTATACTGGCAGTGCATCATCTAAAATTTAGTTGTATTTCTGTTCATTTTTATGCAAAATGACCTGCTGGGAGCCACCTGACTTCTTTGTGGGACTAAAACTGAGAATAGCATGAAAAAATTCTCCTTGTGGCAAGGCGCTCTGAGAACATGGCTCATTTTGGAAGGCCAATGGACAGTTCACTGCATAATTCTGGGCATGATGCCAGGAGTGTATGTCTTACCTGCTGCCCTTGCTTTCACTATGCTAGCCATTTTCCTGACTACCTCTAGTTTCATTTCCTCAGTCACAGATAAAATAACTATTACAAAAAGAAAATTCACCCCTGATGACTCTCCTCTGGTTGAGCAAGAGGGGATGTTGTTAAAAATATTCAGCGGAGCTGATTCAGTCCCTAAAGTCTTTGATGTTTCAAGTGTGACCATGAATTCAGGCTTCTTAAGAACAGGATGATGCCTTTCCTATGCACCTTGTTACTAGCCTGAAAGAGTCATATTAGTTCATGATATTATTACAAATTGTGTAACTATTATGGAGAGAACGATTTCAACAAGAGTCTATGAGAAATGCAAATAAATAAATGATATCAGAGTTAATGGGAACAATCTAGGAACAGGGAATAAAGAAGAATTCTAGAATCCCATAATGCCCTCATTTCTAGTAATTGTGCTATTACTGTGGGAACCTGAGTGGAAGGGGACATATTTAAGGAATGTAGTCTACAGGATGATAGGAAAAACCCTGGTATATTCACTATAGGAGATAGAGTAGTACAGAATAAAAAAGGAATTAATTCAATCTTGGTGGATGAGTTAATTGTGAGAACTTAGATTTGACTAGAGGTAAACATTAATCACTAGAAGCAAATTTCTCTTTCACTTTGCATGACTCTGTAACTGTAAATGCAGCCGACTGGGCACATCTACGTGCCAGTGTGCATGGTTAGAAAAGCTGCCTTTGTCCTTTGCTATACAGCTTATGCTTCTAACATTAGAGTGATGCATCAAGCAGGAAATGCTTACCCTTGGGAAAGCTGGGGGACAGAAAGGGAGTGAGGTAAAAGAACAAACTGCAATTATTGCAGCCATTGTTAGAAACATGAGGAAACAAACTGGATAGTAAGACTGTTCATGCAAACTATTAAAATTGTATAAATATAATGGCTCAGTCTATCCAGGGCCACTTGTTTGAAATCGATGTTCATACTTTCTTCCCTACACCTATTTCACACATCTGCCCAGATCCCAAAATGCATTTGGAATTAGAATTCCTACAAGGACCTTGGGGAATATTTTCTGAGGATATGTTTAATTTATAGAAGGCAAGTCAACATAAATAAATTTGCCAAAGACATATTCGTGGCAAAAATGTTCATTATTGAGAAATCATGATGTAAACATTCTTTGTTTATATCAGAAGATTGATTTTGGAGGAGGGAATAGCTAATTATATTTCAATGAAAGCATAATAAATGGAGAATTACAAATTTTAACTGAGCAATTTTACATGAAGACATAGTAGAAGGAATGTTTTTTCTGTAATATATGATATATGCAGTAGTGAAATATAATATAATATATTGCCATATTTATAATTAACCAGACTGCAAACAGGAAAAGGCTAGTTTTATTTCAATTTAAAAAAAATGACCATTGAAAAGTTGTATTTTCAAGCTTATTTTAATGATTACAGTAATTTATCTTAGTCTGGCTAATGGTTCAAGATGAAGAAGTGTAGAAGATGAAAATTTTGAAGATTTTTTTTCATGTGTTGACAACTGGGTACTTGACAAAGACATAAGGAAAGACTTCTTCCCTATTGTTTTGGTCAGAATGGTTGCATTCCCTGCAAATCTTATGTAGAAACATAGTAGTCAATGTGTTGATTCTTTAGGAAAGTGTCTTTGGAAAAGCTGATATATCATACGCTATGAGCCCTCATGGACACAACATGTGCCCTTAGGTATAAGGGGCTAAGAAGGCTAGAGATCTTTCTCTATGCTTTGGAAAGCAAAACCAGGAGGTGGCCCCTGTGGAAGGGAACTCTCACAAGATGCTAGAGAGCTTTTGAGACCTTGCTTTTGGCCTTTGTTACTACATTAAATCTTTTCCATTGTTGTTGTTTATAACTACCACGCTTATAATAATTTAGGCAGCATTTAGAGTAGAATATTTCTATTCAGTTAGAATTGTTGAGTAAATGTGAGCCCAGCAGAACCTCCAGATGCAGTAAAATCAGAGCCCATGGCAACTTGTGAGAGAGCTTCATATTAAACAGGTGACGGAATTTCTTGGTGTAAAATGTAACTTAATTTGTTTTTTACAGTAAATATTGACAGTGAATGCAAATTCAGCATGCTAATTGTTTTCTGTTTTAGTGTTTAGACTCACTTAAACTCAAGGTGCAAATATATGTAAATTAGATAAATTATTCTTCCAAGCTAATTGCCCAGCTTCCCTAAGCAACCATATAATTCATCAAGTGTTTTCTGCATCAGAGTATTTACATTGTAATATGTAAATACTGTTTCAATCATGTGTGATAGAATTCACTCATTCTTTCATTTGTTCATTTATTCGTTAATGTTTTGTTTCTAAATGTTAATTTTAAATTGTTTACTATAAAGTTTTAAGAAAGCAGCTATCATAGTAAAGTAAAATAATACATTTTTTCTTTTTTGTGTTCTACATGTATGTTCATACTTTCTCTTAATTGAAAGCCTACCTTCTGATTTAAGAAGCTCCTCTTTCCAATTAACAAGTAGATTTGTTTGCTGAATTTCATACGGTTATTTCACAAAGACAGGGTGCAGTGGCAGGAGTTCATAAGTGGAAGCCTTCTGTTATATGACAAGAAGCTGTCAATAGTGTACACCTGACACCAGCGTTTCAGCCTTTGTCCTGGGAACCGTTTGATTCAATAAAAAATTCCAGGTGTCTTGATGTCACAAATAACCCAAAACAGAGAAACACTGTATGGATGCTCAGAGGCAAAGATGTTTTTTCTTCATCTAGATAGATGGTACTATTTTCTAATATTTCTATACTTTTTTTGTTATAAGATACCAACCTCTAGAAGTGAAATTCTCTTAGCCTTTTCTTCTGTATAATTCTGCCATTTGCCCCATCCTATTCAGATGATTGCCCATTGATACCTTGATAGAGATCTTATGAAGACTACTCTGCTTCATATATTGAGACAAATTCAGAATCACATGTTTTAATGAGGATTATTCTACCTTCCAAAATAAGTTTTGTACTTTTATCTCACAGGAATGAAGAAGAGGACAAAATGCTGCAAGATATTATTATTGTAGTACCAATTAAAGCAATGGTTTGCTTTTTCTTTAATTTTGTATTTTTAGATCTACTGATTAGTGAATCAAAGTGAACCCCAGTCTGTTTGAATTAGTTTATAGCAACTCTAATTTTTATTGCATGTATTTACTTCTCTGAATTTAAAGGATAATAGTATTAGTTGATTAAAGGATAAATTTTTCAATAGTGATCAGAACAAATCGATTTTATACAGGTATTTTAAATCAGACTTTCAATATCACTGAAAAGGCCTCAGAGGGTCTGTATTAGAATGAAGGTAAATGTTAAATGATCTTCGAAATGAATTGGAATGCCTTTCTGATTCATTTTTATCATTATCACCTTAGTATTCTGAACAAAATGTTTGTTGTCTATTCCTCTGCTTTGTTGTTGTTTATGCTTTCCTTTGTTTTGCTTCTTCAACAATTCATAAATTCGCATGTCTTTTCAAGGTTGCTGATAGGATATTTTCCATGACATATGTATCTTTCCAACTTTCAGGATATTTTCAAAGGTGTGTTACTATAGTGCAAATGTTACCTCTCCATTCAGAGGTTAAGGGAAAACAAAGCTGATTTTGCGTGTTTAACATTAATAAATGGTGTAGTAGCTCCACTACTGGTATGTAGCAAAGGGCTATAAAGTTGTTTGTCAGGAGAGGGAAAGTCATTGCAAACCAATAGCCTATTTCAGTCATCTCAGGCTTTGCAATTGTTCTAGCTTGAGTGGCTTCTTAGCAGTGTTTGTCTCTATTCCCACTTAGTAACCTGCTACCTTTTGAGATTATTTTTATTTTTTAAAAATTATGTGTATGTGTATCGGTATGTGTCTTGGGTTCAAGTTCCTACAGAGGCTAGAGATACTGGATCTCACTGGACCTGGAGTCGCAAGCAATTGTGAGCTGGTGTGTGTGGGTACTAAGAACCAAACTGGCCTCTTTGCAAAAGGAGTAAGGTGCCTTAACCTTTGATTTATTTCTTCAACTCCTGGTAGCTTTCTTCTTAAAAACTTTGTGATCATAGGTAAAAACACTCAATCCCAATAAAGAATATATGAAAAAATATGGAGAAAAAGTAAATGCTTAGTATCGAAAAAATAACAATCGTAATAAAAGTCTTTGTAACTACAGAAATGTTTTCAAAAGATTTGTGAGCACAGACCATCATGGGCAAAACCTCACATTGTAGTTTCAAGCTTCCACAAGAAGAACAAAAGTTAAGTGCTGGGGTGACATAAATTAATATAATTAGTAATGTTGTGAAAAGGAGAAAGGGGCAAAAATTCAAATTAGTGAAATTATTCCAGATAATTGAGAAGCTAAAAAGGATACATTAATGTGGGAAATAGCAAAGATGTTTTCTCAGAGTTAACTTACATATCTTAATCTGAATTTAGTGCAAATTAAACTTGTTTACTGTAATTTTTGAGGCATTTTAGAATAATATACATGGAAGATTAACATGAAATGCATGCATTATTCACTAGTAATAATCACTATTTAATCATATATTAGTTCAGTGCCCACTGTGGATCACTGAAATGTAGAAATATTTTTTCAATTTTCCTTTCTTAATTTCCACAACCTCTTTATGAGGTAGGTACTTTTACTATCAACATATCACATACTTAGTAAATAATTCTATCGAAGATTAAATGGATATTCTATCTATAAATAATTCTACATTAAAATTTACATCAAGAATATTGGAAATTTGATTATTCATTATATTGACGGACAGACTTAAACAAAGAAATCTCAAGAGATAAATCTCAAAGAGTTGAAAGACACTTAAGGAAGTATTGAAAGGCAAATCAAAACAACTCTGAGATTCTATCTTACACCTGTCAGAATGGCCAAAATCAAAAACAATGCTAACAGCTTATGCTGGAGAGAATGTGGGGGTAAGAGTAACTTTTCTCCATTGTTGGTGGGAATGTAAACTTGTACAGCTGCTTTGGAAATTAGTATGGTGAGTTCTCAGAAAACTAGGAAACAGTCTACCTCAACATCCAGCAATACCACTGTTGGGTATATACCCAAAATATGCTCAATCATACCACAAGAACATGTGCTCAACTATGTTCATAGCAGCATTATTTAGAATAGCCCAAAGCTGGAAACAACCTAAATGCCCCTCAACCAATGAATGGATACTAAAAATGTGATACATTTACACAATGGTGTACTACACAATGGTATAAAATAATGGCTCTATAAGTTCGCAGGCAAAAGAATGATCTAGAAAAAACAGATTGAGAGGTAATCCAGACCCAGAAACGTACTCACTCATAAGTGGTATTAAGACATAAAGCAAAGAAAAACCAGCCTACAGACCACAAACTTAGAGAAACTAGATAACAAAGAGGATCCTAAGAGAGACATTCATGGATCTACATAGGAAGGTGAAAAAGACAAGATCTCCTGAGTCAACTGGGAACATAGGGGTCATGAAAAAGGATAGAAGGGGAGAAAGGAGGAAGTGAGGGGAGTGGAGAAAATGTATAGCTGAATAAAAACAATAAAAAAATATTGAAAATTGGTATCATGTATATTTAGGGAATGAAAAATTCAAATTATTAATTAAGTTTACATATATCAGTGTCTTGTAACACACTTTACACAACATTAGCAAATTGGTGTGTATCAAAATAAATATTCTAAATAGGAAAACTAGGAGTATTTAATAAAGAAAACATAAAATCTTGGAACAATAAGTTCTAATTTAAGGAATTACAAAAAATGACTCAGTAAGTAAAATGCTTGCTACACAAATATAAAGATCTAGGTTCCTATCTTCAATACCCATCCATGTGAGAAAGAAATTGGTAGCCTGCCTATAATCCTAATCATTAGGAAGAGGAGACAAGATCTCGCAGATAGCCATCAAGTAAGTTGAATCTGTGAGCACTGAGTACAAGTGAATCACATTGTCTCAATAAACTGTGTGGAGAAATGAGGAAGAAATTTGACATCAAACTCTGACCTATAAAGCACATACACAAACACAGAGGAAGAGAGAGAGAGAGAGAGAGAGAGAGAGAGAGAGAGAGAGAGAGAGGAATTGGCAAATATAGCACACAAGCATGCACAAACAAAAAATGTTTCAACCTTGAAGAGAACTCTAGTGAATATGTCTTTTGTAGTTCATCAGAATTTAAACTCTTAGTTTTCTCAGTAGTCAGGTTACTGGTGAGCTGAAAAGTATGTTGTTTTTATAGTAATCCTTCATTCTTTTATGACAAGAAAAAAAAAACAACCATTGTTCCTCAGTTCAACCATTCACTACTGGCAAATTATTGGAGCTTCTTTTTCTTAGAGTTATTTGGTCACAGGTATTGTTATGGTAAAATCATTTTAATTATGAGTAAAGAAACATGGGCAGTCTTTGAGTAGCACTAATATTTACCTCTTGAACAGAGGACTATATTCTACATGATAAAAAAAATGAATGTGAGGTTTGCACAAAACGTAATTTGAATAAAATTTCTGGAGAATTAGAACTGAAGTTCAAATAATTCATTACACCTGTTTATCCAGTACTAAGAGTTTAAGAACACAATATGAAGGGCATGACGCATGACTTCCAGAATTATGGAAGGACATATGACAGAAATTTTACTGATGTTACAATATCTACTCCTGAGAATCGTGGGTTGCTAAGTGGAATTTATGAAATTGTGAAACAAAGAGATAAAGATGAAGTATGCCTTCATTAAGCAGGTGTGCCATGAGTAAGAAGGCTATCAAACTGATGATAATTATTCTTTTTCTTGGCTTTCAAGTGTGTATTATTGTAAGAAAAATGCCAATATGTCTACCTTTTCCAAAGCGGTTACTTAATTCTTTATATTTTTTTTAGGGAATATTAATCAATATTCCTTCTCAATTCTCAAAACAGAATTTGTCTGTGTTCAAATACAATGTGTGTATGTGAGTGTGTACATTTATTTGTATGAATTCATCTCTGCATATATCATGGCAAATGGGTAGAGAGAAGATGACAAGCAAAGGTACCAATCATTGCCTTACATGTCAATGAGACGGGGTATCTTTGCTGTAAACTAATCTATCCTTCATGGTAGCTGGACTATCAGATTTTTCTTCCTCAACTCCTCTTTGAGCCATAGGTACACAAGGAATATAGATGTAAATGACTACTCCTGGTTTTCAATGAGTTTTCCCTTTTGCCTCATTGAGCCAAAACGTGGATCTCATCTGTAAGAAAGAACATTAAGTCATAATTACATCATGCCATGTCACAGGTGGCAAGCAACTCCACTATGCTGGACTGGGTACAGCAAGCAGAAAGTACTGTATTTCCCCTAGCAATGATACAGCTTAAGGTTTTATGAAGTGCTTAGCATTTTCAAAAGTGCTCCTGGACAGTAAAGAATTACAGATTCACAATAGGATAGATTCAGACATAAAAGACCTCTAAACGGGTCACAGTGTTGAATAAATGTATGTCGGCTTGGAAGACAGAAGAAAAAGTGTATAGAGAAGTAAATGTTTTTAAAAAAAATAAAACAAAGTCTTTAAAGAGACAGAGTACAGGCAGTCATAGATTAAAAAGAGTAAAGAAAAATAGTCACGTAAAATGTAAAATTCACAGAGTCTGGATTATGAATATTATTGTGTTTTCTTTGAATATTTTGACTGTGAAGGAACTAAGTACAGAGAGACATTTCATTGTATGGGCTGCTAAGCTAAACCAGCATGTATATTTTAAAGGTATCATGACTTTCAAATTTGGGTCTATAGATATTAGACCATAAATTTCCACAGAGAATGAGAACCTGTGATTTGTTTCCAGACTGTTATGGTTTGATGAAACATGACTCCCTGAAAGGTCACCCTGAACATCCTCAAAAAATTACTTCGCCCAACTGCTGACTGAGATGAACCTAGCACACAGGATATACCATGAAAGATTGGATTAAAAGCACCCACAAACAGTATGAAGCAGTATGGACAGAACTACGCCCATATTCTCAAATATTGTTTACAATTGTTTGTTTATATTTAAAAGAAGATATGCTATAAAGATGAATATATGCATTGATATGGATCTTGGTTTATTGATACAAATTTAAGATCAGTTTTTTATATGTATATGTATTTTTGATCTTGATTAAGATATTGAGTTTGTATAGCTCAATTAAAAATGTAATGTATAATTAAAAAATATAATTGAAGAGATATTCATCTATAATAATCATGCTTGGAGTCATGTTAGTTAGATTTTCTAGATGTATAGAGATATATTTCAGTTAGCTAAACATTCTTCAAATCTTTCAGAGACCTTCAGAATATGGCATTTAAAATGTTTTAATAACTTAGGATTTTTCATGACAGTCAGACACATCTGCTCCTGGCAGCACAAGCTACTTCAAGAGGAAGATTGGCATTGAAGAGGCTCCTTATGGAGTTGATTAGCCATTTGTGTAAGAAACTGCTCTTCCCTGGACTGCTTGACTGGACATGCAGGACCCACAAGGAAATGACTTCTGAACATGCATAAAAATGAGACGATCCTTCAGGGTTCCAGCTTCATAAAAGTGTCTGCTAGACATTCTGTAGGACAGAAGATAATTACTGACAAACTGCCAATATAAGGAGAATGTCTTTGGCATTTCCTGCTTCATGAAAAGTCTGCTGGATACTATGGGCCTGTAGGTTGAGGATAGATGCCCCAATGGTACAGAAGAACTTTGGGTGACTGTTCAGGCAGTGAGATGTCTCTATCAATTCTAGACTTTTGGAAGTTACTTACAATGTACTTCCTGTTTGCTGAGGTAATATTATATCCTTCTAGATATTATATCCTTCTTTGATGGAGTTGAAGAATAGATAGTTATTATTACAGGTTTCCTTAGTTATGATGAAAGATAAAATAGATGTAAATATTGTAACTATAACTCTTTTTTGATACCTGTTCTGTTATATGTAATTTTACTATGTTAAAGTTAAAGCCTTCCTTTTGATTTAAACAGAAAAAGGAAGATGGTGTGGGAGGTCCTTATGTCTATGTGTTGCTTTTATTGATTAATGAATAAAAGAACTGGCTTTGCCTACAGTATGGAAGGAGTCAGAGAGATGTCATGGAGCCGCCAGAATAAGACATGCTAAAACTTTGCTGGTAAGCCACTGCCACATGACGATATACAGATTAATAGAAATGGGTTAAATTAATATAAGAGTTAGCCAATAAGAAGCTAGAGCTTATGAGCCAAAAAGTGGACTAAATGACTGTGGGACCAGGTGGGACAGAAACCTCAGTCAACAGAATGACATGACTTCTGGTTTTCAATGAGTTCTCCCTTTTGCCTCATTGAGCCATCTCCTTAGACCAAAACTTGGATTTTTATCTGTAAGAAAGAATTTTAAGTGATAGATGTTTAAATCATGTCATGTTTCAGAAATAGAACATAAGATGCATTTGTTCACATAGTATCACTGAAACTCAATTTTGTTTTTCCTATGTGTTTAATTGAAAAGAGTTTAGAGACTCTACTTCCTTCAGCTTTATATTTATAAATTATAAGTATTAAATAGGGTAGTCAAATGCAAATTCCCTGTCTTATATAAATACAAACAAATAATTTTCAAATGTTGAGACCCTGTTTTAAATTAAATGTAATATACATATTTGTAGCACTTTCTTTTCTGTGTATATTTTTCAGTATATGCGTTAAAAATATTTTCATTTATTGTACATATTTTTTTCTGCAAAATAAATCAGTACCTCATACAGTTGGATCTCAACCTCTATCACATAAAAAAATTAGCAATTTTCAGGCCTGAAATTTTTTGGGATGTGTCTTCTGGTTGGACACTTATTGGTCATGAAGTGTTTTTGCTTGGTACATGTCACTTTATTTATGACCGGACTCTGAGCACCATGCCAGCACACAAAGCAGCATTAATAAGGCATGTCTAGCAGCAATGTATTTGTTTTCATAGACTGAAATCAATTCACCTTGAAAGCTCTGCTCATATAAGGTTGAATAACTCTGGAGATAAAAAGATCTAGCCTATTAGCAATGAAAAATACCCTCAGAGAGTTATAAATTTAGAACCAAATATGTTTGTTGGTATTCAATGACTATACTCTTTATGCTCGTTTTGCTTTCAGTGTGCTGCATGAAGGATAAGTGTGTGTGTGTGTGTGTGTGTGTGTGTGTGTGTGTGTGTGTGTGGTGTTAAAGTGGCAATCTGTTATTGCTAGAAACCAGAGCAAGAACAATTAAGCCAAATGATGCAGTCTCATCAATGGTTTGAGGGACTATATGAAACAATAGTCATACAGATCAAAATGCACAGGACTTGTCTATTCTAAATTATTCAAAACAATGTGGAAATTGGATTCACTGAAGCATTTTTTCCTAGAATAAAATGAGTTAGTTGGCAGTTTTTAGGGAGTTTTAAGAATATCTTTGTTCATCTTAACATATCAAGTTCAATCTTTGAGAAACATTTTATGACTTATTGTTTTAAGCTTTTAAGCTGAATTATTACTATGTTAATAGGAATATATAGCTCTTTATGTCAATTTACTATAATATTTTCTACCCAACCTTGAATATTTTTTAGAAGAAAATGTGTGGAAAGAGGTATACATTGGTGAGTTAAATATTTCCCCCGACTTCCATAGTTTTTCCACATTGTGCAAAGTAAGTGCTACAACCACCGTACCTCTGTCTCTACTTTTAAGGATAGGGAATTTTCCTGACCCCCAACTACTATGGACAGTAAGTTGTTTCTGATCTTAATGAAGTTTTCTATGTTTCCCTTTAAATGTGTTCATAGTATCTATTCTTCATTTGTAAATCACCTTACCTGAAGGTAGGAAAGAACATTAAATTATTAATTAAGCAAAGACAGTGCAAACCTAAAACAAATCTGACATTTTTGGAAAGAAAGTGCTTGCAGTTTTTCAGAGGCTCAATGAAGACCTCAGCTAACCAAACACAAAGGCAGACAGTGTTTATGCCTTATCATATCAGCAGATTTGTAGATAACACTTTCCACCGTCCAGTTAAAGTAGTTGACACCTGTTGTTTGAGTATGTACCAAGGCCTACAGAGAGCCAGCTCCTTGACTGAGACCAGGGTGTTGGAAGAATTGCCTCAGATAGGAACTTGCCAAGTCTGTATCGCTAGTTAAAATGCCCTTTTCTCCCTAAAGCTGACATTGAGCATATGGAGCAAAGGTAAAAGTGATAAAGGAGTTAGCTGGAGGTTCAGTAGCAGGTGCCTCTTTCTTTCCATGTAGTTTTTTGGTAAAGTGAAGGATAATCTCATGCAAATCATAATTGAGTTTCCCAGCTGAGTCACTCTGCCCCACTGTACACTGTTCTACAAGTCAGCATACTTTTGAAAAATAAGGTAAAACAATAGGACTTACACATAAGAAATGATCAGTGGATTTAGGGGGAGAGGGAATTGTTGCTAATACATTTATTTGAAAATTTGTCAGCTATGAGGTTTACATATATTTTCTCCAATGCAGGAAATGCATATTCACCCTTTCTTTTTATATTATTTATTGACATACATTTGATATATCACAAACTACACATTTAAAGAATATAATTTGATGATTTTTTAATTTATACATTCATATCCCTATGACTTCGTTGCAATGTCAGTCAGTGTATCAATCACACTACATGGCAGGGGCCAGGAAGTTGGTCAACAACAAAGCAAACTTCATGTGTTTTTAGTGGTTTTGCTTGTTTGTTTTTTGTTTTGTTCTTGCTTTTTTTTTGTCTAAGAGTTGAGGAAATGGAAAACACAATCTAAATATTCTCTAAATGAGTAAAAAGTTGACACTTTAAAGAAGGGATACTTATTAAATACAGCATTAATTTTAATATACTTTATTTAAAATTTCCAGAAACTTTCCTACTACTACTCTATATTTTGCAAAATTTTAAATGTTTCAGGTTAGTTAAGATATAAGAATTCTTCTCTGCTGTCACATATAGTCATGAAATACAGTACTTGCGGAAGAGACTTTCCCTCATCCATTCTATCACATTGGAAATGTTAGTAAGATGATTATTGGATGTAAAGCTACACCTTGGATATTTGTTTTCCCTAGACTAAAAATCTCACCTTCCAATCCAATAACCAATAAACACTCTCTTTATTTTCTTTGTAGTTTTTCATTTTTAATTTTTAAATTAATTTGTGCAGTATATAAACTACTGAAGCCGCCTTACTTGACTTAGAAGAATCATTTGCTTCCACCAATCATTAAGTGTCATTCCATTGCAAAGTTACAAAGGGATTTTTGTTTTGTTTCTTTCTTTCCTTGAATTAAGGACAGTGGTTCCTTTTAGATTTTGGCTTCAATACCTATTATTAAATTTCTATAAATAGTTTAAACCAGTTTAATTCTTTTAAAAATAGGATGATATATTTTCATTGCACTTGAACAAAGCTAAAAATAAGAAATGCTAGTCTACACTTAACCCCGTGAGAAGTTGCTGAATTTCTTACACAGATATTAACTTTGAATTTTACCATAAAAATGTTCTTATCTGTTAGTATATCTTCTTCAGTGTTTGAAATGCCAATTAGAGGATGCTGGACTGAAACTCTGGTAGTTTTTTGTGGGTGTTTGTATTGTGATTATGAAGTAAAAATAACTAATGTGCTTATTTGTAACATCAAATTGCTTATTGGAATAGCATTTTTCTAGTACCTGTAAACAGTTATTACTGAGTTCTAAATATTTTTTTATATAACTCACTTACAAATATTTTCTCAGGGCCTTGATTTACACCTCAGTGTTATAGTCATAAACTAACATGTATGAGATCATAACCTCAACCAGTAGTACTTCAAAAAAAGGGATTTCTTTGAGACATGTTAATAGCACCACCGTCTCCCCATCTCATCCCCCAAATAGTAGTGATCTCATTAAAGTAACTTAGCAGTGCACCTGAAAGGTCTTCAACAAAAAGAAGAACTCATCCCCAAATGGAATAGACAACAAAAAATAATCAAATGCTAGTCTAAAATAAATAAAATAGAAACAGCAAAGTTAAGCAAGCAAACAAACAAATAATAAAATACAAAAAAATCAATAAACAGAAAAGCTCAGTTTTTGTGGAATTAAATATGATTGAAAAACAATTTTCCTAATTAACTAAAAGGCAGAGAGAAGACCTAAATTAAAAAAAAAATGAAAAGCTTAGAGACAAAAAAAAGTGTTATAAAAACAGACACCAAGTTAATACAGAGAATCATATGGACCTTCTTTCAAACCCTGTATTCCACTTATTTGTAAAACCTAGAATAAATGAATAATATTCTTGATATATGCCACCAGCTAAAGATAAAACCACATCAGATAAGCAATTGAAAAAGAACTATAATCTGTAGGTTAAATAAAAGCAGTAATTGTCTCTCTTAACCAAAATATATGCAAGTGACATATGCTTAGAGTGTAGATTTCTCCACATCTTCAAATAAGAATTAACAGCAACATTCCCCAAAATTACTCCACAAAATATACAAAGTACAAGACACTGTCCTCTTTTCTAATGATGTCACAATTATTCTGACACCTAGACTATATAAAGACCCAATAAAGCAAGATTAAGTACAACTCACTTTTTGAACATAGTTGTAAATGTTATCAATAAATATTTTCAATTTGAATTATAGAACTCATCAATGAGATCCTACACCATGATAATGTAGGCTTCATCCCAGAGACCCATTTATTGCTCAGCATACCTATTGTAAATTTAAATCCACTATAAAACACTGGGTCATACCATTAGAAGAAAAGACCTTTGACAATTTACAACACCCCTTGATGATAAAAGTACTGGTGGGACTAGGTATAAATAGGACATAGTTTAAAGAAATAAAAGTGACCTACAGTAAACCCACACCCAAAGTAAGTCAACTTAGAAAGACACTCAACACATTTATCCTAAACCCAGGAGTAAGACAAGGCTGTCCATTCTCCATACCTATTCAATATACTATTTGAAACTCTGATTAAAATAAGACAACTGGAGGAGTTCAAGGAGGTAAAATTAGATTAAGAAAAACTTAAACTATCAATTTTTTTGCAGAATACATGACTGCATACATAAATGACTCACAAAATTCCACCAGGATACTTGTTCAACTCATATACACTTCCAGAAACCTAGCAAGATGCAAAATTAATATACAAAAATAATCAGCCCTCTTATATACAAATGATGAATGAACTAAAAATGAAACCGAGGAAACAATACCTTTTAAGAAAACCTCAAAAGAAAAAAAACACCTTCAGGTAACTCTTATCAAACAAGGGAAAGAAAAAGAAACTCATGAAACTGAGTAACGATGTATGGCAAAGATGCCAAATCTCAGACAGAGTGGAATATAACCTACATATCTGATAGAGGGCTAATGTCACTAATATCTAAAATAAGTAAAGAATGCAAACACTACACATAAAAAGTACGGAGAAACTATTTTAAAATGGCATACAGATCAAAAGTGAGAATTCTCAAAAGAGGAGAAAGAAATAACTAAAAACACTGAAAGAAATGTTCAACATTCTTGATCACAGAAAAATAAAAATCAAAACTACTTGGAGAATTTATCTTTCACCAATCAGAATGCCCAATATCAATAATATGAATGACAGCTCACACTGGTGAGGATTTGAACTACGAGCACACTCATCCATTGCTGGTAGGAGTGCAAACTTGTGGAGGCACTGTGGAATTCATTGTGGCAGTTTCTCAGGAAGCTGGGAAAAATCTACCACTAGATCTAGCTATACCCTTTTTGGGCATATACCCAAAGGACTCTACATCCTACTAAAGACACTTGCTAAACTTGTTATGTATGAAATTTTCAATAAGCTGTCTACAATTCATACAACCATAGAATATAGGTTTAGAGTAAGAGATGGGTAAGGGATAATATAAGAACTCCAGAAGAAGGTGAAATAGAATTGATAGTTTTTGTTGTACTATATTGGTTTATTTGGTTTTGTTTTATCTTCTTTTATCACTTTTAGAGAGAATGAAAGGTTGTAGATTTGGATGAGAGGGGAAGTGAGAAGGAGTTGGGGTAGGGAAAGCATGAAAAGATTATATTTTATGAAAAAGCTACTTTGAATAAAAGAAAATATTAAATATAAAAATATGAAGTTTGATTATTTTTTACCAGATATAAGATTTATGACAGTCTTTCTCTGTGATTTGTCTTTTTATTCATTTCCGTCATTGTTTATAAAAGAAATGTGCTAAATTGCATCAATGCCTATTCATTTTTTTCCAATTTTGGTGTTGAATCTAAAATAATCATTCCAATTAGAACACTAAGCTTTGATTTGACTTTGAAATAAATAATTCCCCAATAAGATCATGGGTTTGAACACTTGCTCCCTATGTAGTGGCCATATACTTTGGGGCATGTTTATAGCTGGTGGAAATAGGTAATGATGAGTCAGCCTGGGAAGTTTCTACCTGTTTCTGGCTCAAGCTTGCTTTCTCTGCTTTGTGGACCCTTCAGTCACTGTTCTACCCAAACAGTGCTTCCTTATTGGATCATATTGCGGCTCCTCTGAGTCACAAAACCTTAGCCGTTGTTTGTAAGAGGTATTCTGGGATACTAACATGTAAGGCAGTTGATACAATTAGTTGTTTTAGTCTTCTATTTTTTCTGGAAAATTTAGATTCCAGAATCTATGCTTTTTTAATACAATTTTATATGTAATTATTTTATATTTTTTCAGTTTCCAGTTTTATTATTCCTAATCTGTGATGCTTGTACACTGAGGATATTTGTGTTGCTACTTTGTTTGTTTGTTTGTTTCTTTTTTTGTGGGGCATATAACTATTTAGTTTGCCAGCACAATTATTTGAAATGCTGTCTTTATTCAACTCCATAATAGATGGCCCTTTGTTACATGTTAGTGTGCTATGTATTGCTATTTTTCTATTTTCACTATTTGATTTCTGTCCATGTGTTTCTACACACTTGTTCTGTAGAGTCAGGAAAATGAGCTATGATAGCCATGCCTTATGTTTGTGATGGATGGTTTTTTAATTATGTAGCAGCAAAGGTAAAAAGAATACCAGTAAGTAGCACGTAGGGAGAAATAGTAGATAAGTAGCAAAACATCACATAAGGAGGTTACAACATACAGCCGAGAGTAAACTGATTGACAGAGCCAACAACTGTAACATCATTAATCAGGGACTTACAAATATCCAACAAAAACCACTGGGGAAGCCTGAGCTCTCACTGGGATTTCTTCTTTGAGATTTCTCGGTATGAATCACGTTCCCATGGCTGAACTCCTAGCTTTCTGTTCCCACTGTAAGCATTTTCCATTCTTCATTCTTTCTTTCTTTCCTTCCTTCCTTCCTTCCTTCCTTCCTTCCTTCCTTCCTTCCTTCCTTCCTTCCTTCCTTCCTTCCTTCCTTCTTTGTTTCTCTGTAGCTTTTGGGCCTGCCCAGGAATTAGTTCTTGTAGGCCAGGTTGGCTTTGAACTCAGATTCACGTGACTCTGCCTCTCACGTGCTGGGACTACAGGTGTGGGCCACCACCACCACCCAGCCACTGCAGGAATTTTTACATCAAAAAATAAAAATAAAAAAATAATGTAAGAGCAGTTTATCATCTAGCTGTTCTAGTGGTCGCAATGTTTATATCCTTAAGACTGTTTTGAAATCTTCCTTGTGTCCTCACACAGAGCTAAGGATGAGCATGGCTGTTTTGGAGAACACTCGAAATAAATGTGCAGACATCAGGATAGCAGAGCCCTCCTTACTGCCAGATTCCGCTTTCATTAAGTTTAAAGAGTGCAGCACGGTTTAGCTATACAATATCCATTACAATAGTTCTGCAGACAATATTCTGATTTGATCATTTCAGCATTGTGATAAGTCTTTACATTAAAAAATTGACCCCTCTAACTCTGTGTGTTGATGGTTAGAAGACTGTTCAGAAGAATTTAATTGATACATGTTTAAATGAAACAAAATCAAAATGATAGTGTAATATATTATTCTTTAAATACATTGTGCCATGTTAAATTTTTCATACATTTAGATCTTACTAAATTTTGTATGATTTTATCTAGTTTCATGTATGAAGATTTATCATATTTTACTACAGTATTGGATGATAAATGTACTTTAATGATCAATGCATAGATTGTTTCTTCTTTTATCAGTTTCTACATTTTTGCAGGGAGCAGTGTTGCTAAACTTCATGACAATAAAGTAAGAATTTGCAAACAAAAAGTATAATAATTATTTTTAATTTTCCAGGAAACACTCAACTACATTATTTTCAAAGTCCAACATACTGCTATAGGTCTATTCAAGTAAATTTAGGCTTTCTCCCATGTCTTTCTTAAAATTTATTTCATAATTCTAAAACTTTCTCCAATTTTAACTGCAATTCGCTTAATGAAAACGCAGTTCCTGTCAGGATGTATCTTGTTGTGAGGTCACTTTTCCTGGGGATATGAACAAATGCAGATTGACTTCAGAGAGGACACAGGAAAAGACCAAAAAGGGCGACTCCACCTAACTATAGTTGGGGAAGCAATGAGTTCATGGGCTTTACTGACCTGAGTGTGAATGGATCCACGACAGCTACATCATCAAAAATCTCACTTAAGCATAGATGGTGAAAGTCACATGTTTATAACTATTTGTCCATCTGTCACCAAGCATAAAATTTTCATGACAACTTAGTAATATAATGTCCACTACAATACTTTTGTAAACAATGTTCTGATTTGATTTTTTTCGATATTATAATAAGTAAAACTCTTCAAATTTAAAACATTGAGAGTCATATAAGTTTGTCTATTCATTCTTGGGAGAATATTTGTGAGACTTTTAATTTATGTATCTAAAATGAAATCAAATTGAAATGATAGTTTAATACATATTATCGCTCCACAGAAGAGTTATCTTCTCCAGCAATTGTTTATTTCTTTTATATCCTGGTGGAGGACCCATAGGAACATCTGTATCTTCCCTGAGTACTGTGTGGCCACTTATCCTCCATCCAGGAGAAAATATGTTTAAAAACTTATCTATGTAAATACATATTGTGTTCAGCTCAAAGCCATATTTGTGCAAGTAATATTGTATATACTTAAAAGATTGTGTTTATGTATCTGTAAGTATATACATATTTGCTCACATATCAAATAAATATTAAAGAAAATTAGGTTGCAAATTTGAAAGAGACAAGAGTATATTGGAGGGTTTAGCAGGAGGAATGGAAAGGAAAGTAAATTCATTATATTAAAAAATCTCAAAAGATAAAAAATAGTTTAATATATAATAACTAAAAAACAAAAGAAGAGGCAATATTCAATTAGTTTATTGTCTCTGAAGAATTTCGTGGATGTTGACGTCAAGCTGCCACTTGAACTTTAAATTTCATTTAAAGTCTTTCTTGTGGAAAAATGACTATTCAACCTCAGCTACATAACTGTAAGTCCTCTTGTACTCCTTTGACTTCGACTTCTGCCACATCAAAGCAACTGGAGGAGTCCTTCAGGGTAATATATAGCAGAATAACAGCAATCAAAAACAAGTCAAAAGTGCATACTTCTATAACTTCAATCTGTGTCTTGATTTTTGGTCTCTGGTATTCCCTAGAAGAAAGTAGTTATATGCTCTTTCCATTAAACATCTGGAACTTTAGTATAAATTGTGAGTACCAACAGCCAGAAATTGCAATGGTCCTCATTAGAAATTTTATACTCACATAAAGAAAACGTCAATAGAATTATTGATATTCTTTCCCTAAACCTTAAACAACCAGTATAAAGGATTACCCCCTTAGCAGTAATCCAAGTGAAATGAATATGCTAATTTTCAACCATTAATGCAAAAGTATATTAATAACAATAAATCTAACATAGTCTATAAAACTTCATTATAGTCTTTGATTATGATTTCTTTAGGTTACCAGTGTGCTTAGTTTCACATACTCATTCATTTGAATGCTGTAGGAAAATTACAAATCTCATTGGTGATTGCTAGCCAATTTCTATTACATATGGACTTACTACAAGCTAGGCAAAAAGCAAAGGGGTTTTAACTGTTAAGTTATTTTTTTTTCCTGTAACTGGAAATTTTCATTTCGATAGTCATACTGGTTTACATTAATGAAGACTGAAATTTCTCTCATTCAGTAGAATTTGTTGTTGTTTAGGTAATCAAAACTTGACTTGTTTTGACATCCTCTGGTTACTTTTTGAACACACTGGCATTATTACTCTTTGTCACCAGATTTCTGTTGAAATATATCAATAATGCCTCTTGGTTCAACTATGCTGATACCTTCTAAATATTTTGTCTGAGGTTGACAGAGCCATTGATTATGACTATTTGGATATGACCCTCCTGTGCCCACTATCCAATTTATCAAGCATGCTGATGAGCATGCTATGCGAGATGGTGCCAAGAGGTCTTGGTACAATACAGATTTATTAGATTCGTTCTTTCTCTTTATCAAAGAAGCCTGTCATCCTGTCACACTGCATGAGAAATGATTTCAAGTTGGCTGCATTTGAGACAGAAAGAACAAACACATTGCCACTTACCATTCTTTGCTTGAGTCATACTTACTGCTGAGTGTAGTGAAAGGATTGCTGACATGAACTATTTCCACTGCATGCAATTTAATAAGTCTTTTTACTTGTCTTTAATTGAGATTGAGAGTACAATCTTTACCCAACAGAGTAAAAATACAGTGCCCTAAGCAAAAGATGGTAGTCATAAATTTCTTCTTCATCACCCTTTGTGTTTCAATATAGTGGCCACATCTATGAACTCATTATGCTTTAAGTATGTCACCTTTTGGATTTCTTGTTTGACAGCCATGGTTGACAAATGAGGACATTCTAGAAATCATTCAAGGACTGAAACCATTGGATGAAGATGAGAAATAAATAGATAACTTGTAGCTTCTGTGGTTTGGTTGTGTTTCTAATTGATATAATAAATATAATCACTTCTCTGGGTGTGCAAGAAAATTATTTCAAACACTACATAGTAAATCTTAATGATATAGCAGACATTTGTTTAACAAGACAAGGAGTATATAGCAAAAAATTTTTATAATTGTTTTTGATTTCTACAACTTCATCCACATTAGGTGTGTTTATAGCTTAGTAAATAGGACAGAAATGAACCAAAACTTGATTGGATTGCTATGATATGATAAAATTGTTTGAAAATGGTTCAAGGCCAATTTGAACTACAGAGTGAGTTTCAGGACACTCATGGCTGTTACACAGAGACATCTTGTCTCAAAAAATAAAAATAAAAAAATGGTATTAAAGATATGCAATCTGTAATAAGAGATGATTCTTTAGCTATCTGAAAATTATATTAAAGATATATACTATGTAAGAAGAGATAGCTTTAGGCTTAAACACTGTATTATAAGTAATATTTATTTTTTAAAAAATGTGAATATTTATTTTTCACAAAATAAAGTATGAAAGGATGACACTGTACTCTGACTTATATAATGCAAAAGAATCATGTACTTTTTGTTCTATCAATCAATCAAATATCTTCCTGATTATATTATTATGAAAATATTTTCTTGGCTATGAAGCTTAAAGCACATAGATATCCTGACAAAAATTGCTTATGCCCAGGGAAAGTGTTCTGGAATAGAAATCGAAAGAAGAGAGTCAAGAGGAATTCTGAAAGGAGCATAATATCTGTGAGCCACTATCTACAAATCAAAGGAAACTTTGAACACTGCCTATGTCTTTAAGAAAGTTTATGTTTCCTTTAATGGTTTCAAATAATCATACTTTTCCAAATTTCTATTTTATTTATCTATTTTTATGTATGTTTATGTGTGAACATCTCCACTTAAGTGTATGGGCACATGTACATTCCTGTACTTCGGAAGCATGAGAGAGTGTAAGATTACGTGGATTCTCCCTGTATTTGTGGGATACCTCGCACTGAAGTGGGTGATACAAATTCTGGTCCTCTTCATTGATGAGCAAGAACTTTTAACTTTCAAGGATTCTCACTTGTCCCAAAGTTTTAGATTTTTTTAAAAATATTTACTTTGTTGTTAAGACACTATTTATTGAAGAAGCTTTGTTTTTCTCCAGTTTTAATTTTGATGCCTTTGTTAAAAAGCAGGTGTCTAGAGTTCTGTGATTTTGTTTGTGTCACCTTCTCTATTAATTGACCTATATGTATTCTCTTATGGTCCAATCAGGCAGCTTATTTTTCATTCTAATTCTGTACTATAATTTGTTCAGATCACATATTGTGGCACCTCCAGCAATACACTTTTTGCCTATCTTTCAATTTAAGGATTTTTTTATTCTGGGAAAAATATTATTGGACTTTATATGAAGATTACAATTAAATCTGGAAAGCACATTTTGCAATGAATGACAGTGGCTAGGGATAATTAAAAATTAGGACTCAGAAGCCAAATTGAAGAAGAACTTTGTACAGACATTATCAAAATGGATTTGTGGTGAAATGATTAACAACCATAAATAATTAAGTGTATAAATTCCATATACTTCAGCAATTTCCTTACTAATAATGAAATAATTATTAAAGAGGTACCTGCTTGCCTCTATTTACTGACAGTATATGAGTATATTATAGATAAAAACAATTAATGTTTTTATTTTGTACTTATACAACTGAACATTAAACTTTAAAATGCTGAGCTATGTGGAGTAACATGGATGAACACAGAATATATATTAAATAAGTCTGATATGACACTGAAGTGTCATTATGACCTCATTTTTATTTAGAATGTGTTGAGTTAATAGACCAGAAAGTGGACTGTAAATTTCTGTAGCTCATATAGGTTGTAGAGAGAAATGAGGGTCAAAAAAAATCCCAAAGAATTAAAGATCTCTTTTACATCACGTGACTCTATTAAGAAGTAAACACTATATTTGATAACATATCACATATCAAGTTTAAAAATAACTATGACAGTTGACCAAATAAATAATATGTACCCAAAAATAAGTATGTCAAGAACTACTCATGTTGATGAAATGGAAGGGTTATTATACACTTTGTACATAATTCAAAATATCTTACTGATATATGTTGCAGGGAGGCTGCTTGTTTGTTTCCCAGCTGCCTGGTAGCTTAGACCAGAAATAACCACCCAGAAACTATACTAATTAAATCATTGTTTAGTCCATTAGCTCTAACTTCTTATTGGTTAGCTCTTACTGCCACGTGGCAGTGACTTACTAGGTAAAGTTTCAGTGTTTGTCTCCGGCAGGGCTACATGACTTCTCCCTTACTCCAACTTCTTCCTCCCAGCATTCAGTTTAGTTTTACCCAGCTAGCTCTGGTATGCCCTGCTCTGCTATAGGCTCAAAGCCGTTTCTTTATTCATTAATGGTAATCACAACATACAGAGGGGAATCCCACATTAGCTATATACTACATTAAATGAAATTATATCACAATAGAAACAAATTCGAATGATTAGTACAATTAGGAAACTGCCAGTTTAAAACATATAGTAATCTTTTTTAGAAAAGAAGTAGAAACATTGAGATATAAGACAGAGACATATTTTTAAATACATAAAAATTTTATAAGATGTCTGGATCAATGGATGTTAACAGTAAGCTATATGATCAAGCATAGTACTGTGATAATATACATGAACAATTAATGGATCATATTCTAAAACATCTTTTTTTGCTCTGAAAATAGCAGATGAGTAACCAACTTGAATTATCTTGAAAATATAAATTATTTTACATGTTATATGCTTTAATATTTTCCTATCATTTACAGCTGATTGAAAGATGGGAAGTATTACATAACCCTGCAAAAATGATATTCCTAATTTTTAACTTTAAATCATGGAAGATTTTCAAAACAATAATGGGTACATGCTATAATGCTAAATGAAATTACCTCTTGGCTCTTCAGAAAGTATTTGTGATTAAGAAGGCAGGTCCTTTACAATTCAAGACATTTATCATAATTTAGAAAGAGGAATATAACATAACATCACAATTTTTTTGTGAGTGTGTGTGTCAAACATACTGAGATACTGAGAAATTGAGAAAATGTTTTTTAACCTGAAACATTTTAATGTTATTCAGAAAGGCATGTTTTAAATTTACACATAGGTAAATATCTGAAAATATAAATATAGTATAAAATCACTATATTTAAATATAGTCTTAAGTCCTTTCAAAAATTTACATATTAATATAAATTTTACTTTTAAGGTATTTTTAAATCCTTTCAAGCATGTACACATTAATATAAATTTAAATTATCTGCTGCATTGATAGATCTATGTAACTATTAGCTTTAGAGATTAATAGAACTTTTGTGTACTTCAAATTCAAAAATAGATATCTATGGATTGATCTTGAAGTACATTAATAGAAAAAGTATAAAGTCACTAGTTGGTGATAAGTAATCTGGTTGGCCAGACTATTGAGAATGAATCATTAGAATTTTGGAGGAGGGAGTCTAGGAACATTTTGTTTGAGAAACGTGAACATTATCAGTCTTGTCATAATTTTTAAAGGATACATGTAACAACTTAAAAAAATTAGATTTATAAGAAATGGGCCCCACAAATCTGCATGTTTATTAGTTATCTATTTTTTTATCATGGTATCTGTGTTTTGCAATGATAAACTTCCTTGTTGCCCGATAAGGGAAACCCTTACCAGGCTAAGTTCTGTCTAATATAATTGACTTGAATTTTATAATATGTATAAATAAATTGATTTTGAATAAAAAAGAGGTTTCAAAATTTCTGAGATGCCAAAGCCTTTATATGACATTTTGAACCATATATTTTATGAAAATGGCATTGCCAGTGTTGATGATCAAAAAAATCAAAATGTTGATCATCTCTAACCCAGTTTGAGTTTTATTGTTGTGAAAAGACACCACAACCGCAGCAAATCTTACAAAGGAAAGCACTTAATTGGGGCTGGCTTACAGTTTCAGAGATGTACTTCATTATCATTAAGGTGACATGCAGGCAGACATATGAAATGGAATGTGTCAAATGGGTGAATTCAAGTCAAGTAATACCACAGTAGCTCCAAATAGGGTATACTAAGGGTTTTCTTTATTCAAAGGGAACTCATGCATCACCATGAGGAAAGAACAAGAATGGAATCTATCCAGGTGTATTGTAGGAGCCCACTTGTTTATTTTGTGGCTGCCCAGACTCCTGAAATAATCACACAGAAACTATATTATTTGCAATACTCTTTGGCCAGTAGCTTAAGTGTATTACTAACTAGCTCCTACATCTATTATTGACCCATTTCTATTATTTTGTATTTTACCATGAGGGTTGTAGCATACTGGCAAGGTTCTAACTGGCAGCTCACAGCTTTCCATTCTGTCATCTACATGGCATCTTCCTGCTTTCTGTTGGGAGAAGTAATTTGGGGGTATATTCATGGAGACCTTTCTGGAAGTCTTGGCCCATCAAACTACCCTAATATCGAATTCATCCACAGGTCTCGTCCTCTGTGAAAACAAAAGCAGAACGTCTTCTAAAGCAAGATATCCTTAGACTCAAATTCTGAAGTCAAGATAACTTTATTTTTGTTTAATTTAGCAGTCCATACAATAAATGTCTACTTAGCTCCTTCACAGTCAAAAATTCAAAGAAAACACAATAATATAAATAATCCCGACTCTCTCTGTTTATTCCATCTTTATGTGGCTAATTTGTTTTTACTCTATTACTTTTTAATATTTATTTTATTATCTTTAATCTATAACTGTCTGTACTCTGTCTTTTTTTTTTTTTTTTTCTTTACGTTGCCCTTGGCCCTGGCATTTATTACCATAACAGAAAAGCAACTAGCACAGCAATGAACAAGAATAATGACACTGATTTGAGTAAAATAAAGGCAAGAAATTGTCTCATGGGACAGCTTCATTTTCATGAATCCCAGCACTTTTTGTTTGTTTTTATTTGTATATTTATTGGTTTGTTTCTTTTTTTTTTTTTTTTTTTTT
>PVIU01018960.1:0-37672 GCA_004026605.1 Ondatra zibethicus
TTTAAAGAAAATGAGGTCACAAGAGTCTTGTCTTGTTTTCTTGAGAGTTTTTCCTGAGTTTTACTCAGAATTTACTCCCAGGACTCCATTCTTGGACCATGTTCCGGAACTAGTCCAAGATAATTTGGCTCTAGACCAACTTCCTATAATCACGATGCTCTAATCACCCAATCAGCTTTAACATGGAAGTGTGGCTTTTCTAGGGGTTCACATAAATTCATATAAAAGTATTAATGTTACCAGAATCTAAGGCCCAACTTGCTCACCATTCAATCAGACACCCAGGAGATACAAACAGGTAGAACGAAACAACTTTATCCCTAAGCCAGGTCTGAAGAAAAGAAATGCAAGCCTCCATCTGAAATCTCCATCTCAAGGATTCTTGGAGTATGAGGAGTTGGGTTTTTTTCTTTTTTTTAAGGAGAAAGAGGAGGAGCATGTGGCAATACAGCAGGAGCTGAGTCCATGGTGAGCGAGTAAGGCCTTTGTCACCCACAGGAGCATCTACTTCCCTCTGCCCTGGGGAAAACCTCTCAGTTTGCTCTCCTGAGCCTAAGGATGAGTCTCTCCTCAGCAACAATGACTAGGGTGAGAAAGGACAATAGGAAACAGGGTGAGCCGGAGCTGGCTTTGGAATCAGAGCCCTTTTCCGAAATGCCAAATCCCTCTCCCAGTGCCCCTTAGCACACACTCAGGGACATCATCCCAGCTGCAATTCAACGTTTTTCATCTATTTTTGGCTTTCTTTACTTTGCCTTTTTCATTACTAGGAATGATCCTAGGAACTCCTGTGTGCTAGGCAAGGACCCCACCAATGAGCTATATTCCCAGGCCCTTTTGTGCTTGGTGTATTGAAACCGAGTCTCACTGAGGTGCTCAAGCTGGCCTTCAACTGACTCTGTAGGCCAGGTGGGCCTTAAGCTTTCTATTCCCCTGTCTCTGCTTCCTATAACTGTGCCGCCAGGCCGTTTCTCCAGTCTGCAACAGCAGAAGTGTTGGAGTGGCTTTTATTAGAAAATCTAGAAATCATTCCGATTTATTTTTCCAAGCTTATAATTTGTCCCCTCCAGAACATATACATTGGAAGTGTTTTAAGCAGAATCCAGTCGTCTCAAACCATTTTAGAATACCGCTTCCTCCTAAAAAGTTTCAGCCTGGGATGACCGGGAAAGCCAGGTAAAACGTTGCATGGACCCAGAGTGCCACCTAGGGTCTAGGAGTGGGAACGACAGTCTCCCCTCCTCTGTGCTGAGTTTTGCTGAAAAGCCCATTCACGTGTTCTTTTCCTTGTGCAAAGAGGGCAATTAGGTGGTCAGAGCACCTGCCTGTGAGGTGAACTAAGGCAGATGGGAAATCTCTTGGGGATCTAGAATGGAAAAAAGAGAAGATCCTGAAAGGAGCCCTCTGCGCGTGTGGGAAACCGCCCACACAGCAAATAAAGCTGGGAGGGCCCCTGGCATACGGCACCAGAGGTGAGATGGTATGTTTGTGGGCAGAGCTGATGGGACTCACTGAGGGCTTGGGGGAAGGAGGAAGTGAAAGAGGAGTCTAGACCAGCTCTCTAGTTTGTCGTCTGACTAAGGGTCGCGCTGCCGTGCAATGAAATCTGATGTTAGCAGATTTCTGATCTAAGCTGGTTAGGTCTTGACAGCCTGACACAAACTCGAGTCACCTGGGAAGAGGGACCAGCAGTGGAGGAATTGCCTCCATCCGACTGGCCTGTGGGCAAACCTGTGAAACATTTTCTTGATTGATGATGGATGAGAGAGGGCCTAGCCCAATGTTGGCAGTGAAACCCCTGGGACTGGTGGTCCCAGGTGGTACAAAAAAAAAAGCAATCCATAGGGAGCAAGCCTGTAAGCCACACTCCTCCATGGTCTCACTTCAGTTCCTGCCCTGACTTCCCTCAGCGATGAACTGTTACCCTGAAGTGTAAGATGGAATAAATCCTTCCCGGCTCGAATCAGTTTTGGTCAGTGATTGTTGACAGCAACGGAAAGCAAACTAAGAGGACACCCTCTAAGAAAGTCCTGCTTCCATTATTCGGACAGCTTGTGAGTTTCCAGGTGGTTCTTCCTGATGGTTATAGAGGAAAGGCTGAAATCGTGCAAATGGGTCAAAGAAGCTCACTGAGCTCATGAGCTTCAAAGACGTTCTCAGCAACCATAGCTCAACGCTCGTAAAAATGCATGAGTCGTGTAAAGGCTCACCCTGCAAAAATCAGCCTAGACCCATGGTTCTCAACCAGGGGGTGAAGCGACCCTTTCCTGGGGGTCACATATCAGATATCCTGCGTGTCAGATATTTACATTATGATTCATAACAGTAGCAAAACTACAGTTAAGAAGTAGCAATGAAATCATTTTATGGTTGAGAGGTCACCACAACATGACGGATCATAGGAAAGAGTCACAGCATGAGAAAGACTGAGAACCCCTGGCCTAGACCAAAATCCAGCTCCCCAGGCTTATGAGGGCTCACCTCCCAGTCACTAACTCACCAGCACCAGAGTGGACCATGGCTGGTTTCCAAGAGCCTGGGAGGGAGTCCATGTGAAGTTGCTTACCCAGGGCATCCAGCAGCTTCTTGGTACTGAGACTATTTCAGGGTTACCAGCTATCCTTTCCTCCCTACCTACCTGGGAAGAGGTCCTCCATGGAGTCAAAGCAATTCTAGCAACTGATGCTGCTTGGTAGAAACTCCCCTGCTAGCTCATTCACTCCAGGCTCTCCCCGCCACAGCACAGCACTAATCCTGTCTGGTTATTTGCTGCACTGATCATTATTTTTAACTAGATTTTCAGGTTAAATATTGACTCAGACAATGCCTATCCTGACGAACCTGATGCCGACAAGAAGGAAGGTTGACCCATAAAGCTATGTGAGAGAAATCTAAAGTCAGGGTCACGGCACCCACCCATCATCCCAGTGACTTGGAAAGAGAGTTGAAACCCAGGAGCTCCAGACCAGCCTAGGTAACAGAAAACGCCATTGCAAAAACAATGATTTTTATCTTAAGTTGCATGGTATATGCTTTGTGCTCTACTAAGAGCATAAGTGTTCATTAAATATTTGTTTCATCCAAAGAAAAATCTCAGTTCTAGATATCTTACCAAATTGCAAATGAGGAAGAAAAATGAGAGCACTTTCCACCCCAGTGAACCGGTCTCCCAATCACCCACAGATTCCTGTCTTGCTGGCGGGCTCCCTGTTCTGCTGGCAGCCTGGTCCTTTCATTGTCCCTGCAGTATCAACTGTGTTTCTTCTGAACCCTGTCATATCACTGCATCCCTGTGACCCTGACCCTGGGGGTCAGATAAAATCACCACCCTGACCTTCAAGGTCACAGTGACGCTGCCGCCTCCCATCTTCATCACATGCACCTTCTCCTCCATCATCTCTCGTCTGTCCTGCTAGGTCCACCTGCTGCTATCTGTTTGCCATGGCCGTGGTTCTTTCCCTGACATCCTATCCCGGTTTGGTTTAGGTTGGCCTTTGAGACAAGAGTGGACACTATGTAGCCCAGGCTAGTATCAAACTCTCAATCCCCCTTCCTCAGTCTCCAGAGTGACGAGGTTATAGACAAAAATGAGTCACCAAATTTCCTATCCGATTTCCAAAATGTGTTCCTTCCACGGAAACTTTTTATTCCCCAAAACACACGCCGTATTTTTCTCTTTTTACTCTGTTTGGAATTTTCTTGATACATCTGTCTTCATATTTTATCTTACAGTTGCTTAATTAGCTTCTCTCCCCCTCCTGACTGTAAATCGCTCAAGGGCACACATTTGCAAGGGGCAACAGAGCAGGCAGTGCTTAATGGCATGGGCTCCACATCCAAATTGCCTGGGTATAAATTTTGGCTCTGCCACTGGCTGGCGGAGTGCATCTGGCAAACGCAACTTCCTTAGGCTTTGTTTCTTGATCTGTGAATTCTCTATATTTATAAGAGTTAATTCATGCCAATCTGAGGTCAGCCTTTACCATGCTGAAAACTGACTATTAAAAGAGGCTTTTTCTCTCTTAGTTTTGGTTGATATGCGATGCCACTAGATGCCATATTTCAAAGTAAAGCTGCCACACAGAACTCCCAAGAGGGGTGGGGACACAAGACCAATTTCATGTTCAGAGAAATTGATGGCAGGAAAGTCAGATTTTTACGATGATGTAAGAGAAATCTGTAAGCCCAGCCCCATCAAAAGCCCACAGCAGAGGAGGCCCGAGGAGTGGACGTAATACTGTCATTTAGCTAAATCGTCATGATGCCAAGATGCTGCCTACATAGTTGTGTCCACCCCAGAGACAAATGTTACTCACAGCCTTAATCAGAGAAGGTTTTCTTGGCAATGGACAGCATTGAATGCAGAGACTACTCAGGGGCTACAAAGAAGTGACGGTTGAGTGCTCAGCCCTAGAGGCCTATACCACCCACTACAAGATGAAGGGATCATGAAGACGTGAGGAAGGGGAAATGTGGAAGCCGAAAAGTAGGGAGAAAGGCAACAAAATGCTGGCTTATATGCATGGCACAGCCAATGCACACATGACCTCATGGCAGCTGTGACTGTCTGCAACGGACCTGCTCAAAAACCTCCCAACAATCAGTCATGCCATGAGAAGGGGCCCATCAGCCCTACCCATCCCTGCTGAAGTACTAGCTACAGATAGACTGTAGGGGAGAGGCACTCACTGCCTTTAGTCATGGTCCCACTGCCCAGGCTCCATTCTATAGCTCCTGGCCACACTGATGACGCTGGCTAAACTCAGTAGGTCTCAAAAAAGTAGGACATGAATTATAGTGAGGAAGAGGATTTAATAGAGGGGTGGTAGAGAAAGGGGGGTTTACAGCAATAAGGATATACTTTATGTTTGTGTAAAACTGCCAACAAATTCAATAAAGTCCCCAAAACATTTTTAAAATATGTGACCATATACCTTTCTATTGGAAGATGTAACTGGTAGAGATGGCTGTCTCCCTGTGGCCTGACAGCTTATCTCAACAGCTCCGCCACAGGTCACACGGAGCTCCCTACTTACAGCAGAACTTCCTGCCTCTCACCTGCCCTTACCTGGAGAATGTCCATGGGCCTGGAGGACTGACCTTGTCGGAAGTCTTTCTCTAAACCAGATGCCTGTCTCTAAACCGGACACCTGACTCATCTTTAGCTTGAACCCTGACATACATCCCCGCTAGAAGATTCCTTTGCTGCACATATGGTAACTAAGACTTGTGCTAGCAGCCTTATGATAGGGGTGTGTGTTTAATGCAAATTAGGGTTTATTCCCCAAGCTCCCCAATCCTACATATTTCTTATACTTGTAATGGTAAAAATAAAACAGTGCCATTCCTCAAGAGGCCCGCAGGGCCACAAGGGGCAGTGGGTCCCAGGCAGGAAGCCATGGATGAGAGACCTGGGTGGGTCAGCTGGTCCCACAAGGAGCCACAGCGGGTGACAGACAGAGACGGATAAGCATGCCATGAAGAAAAAATGGGTATTTATTTAGTGGGTTATGGAAGGGAAGGGGAAAAGAGAAAGGAGGGAAAAGGGAAACTAAAGAGAAAGGCAGAGAGAAAGAGAAACAGAGGGGAGGAGAGGAAAGGAGAAGCTACCTCTTCAGGAGAGAGGCAGAAAGAGAGAACGCTCATGCTGGAAGCAGAAGGAAGATCTGCTTGCCTCAGCAGGGAGGTTGGGGTGGGCGGGGCTTGTCTCTTAAAGGGACAGGACAGACCATTACAATACTCTGAAGTAAAGTTGAACTGTTTCACCAAAGTCTGTCTCCTGGAGGCCTATTTCCATTCATGCTCATGGGCCACATACAAAACTTTCTGGTTTTTTTTTCTAACAATTTCTTTCTTTACCCTCCCCTGGTCAAGACCATTATCAGAAACTGGCTGAAATAAAACAGGTGAAGGGGGTAAACCACTCACACCCCTTCCCTGTGACCAGATCACTTACTCTCCTTCAAGCCTGAGCAGGAGGGAGGAGGAAAAGCCTCAATGTTAAATCCAGATCACTAAATATAGGGCTGGATACTTTACTAATTGTCTTACCTAAGAATAATCAGTGATTTAGAAAGATAGAGAGAGGGAAAAGTCAACCAGAGCATGGCATGAGTCATGCCTAGCAGGGTTAGAGTTGACCTACAGTAAGATAGCCATTCAAGGAACATTCCCGGTTTGAATTCCTTTTGTTCTCCCTTGTTAGTGCCCTGAATCCAGCGAATATTTGGCTCCTTCTCTATTGACATGCTTAGTGATCTATAGCTGTGTGCCAGCTTAATATCCAGGAAGCAAGGACAGAGATGACAAGGACCCTCCCTTCATAAACACAAAAGGCTAATGTATCCATAACAGGTAAGTAGAAAACTGAGAATTCAGAGTCTTGAGTGCACAGCAATGGACCAGACACAGAAGGCAGGCACAGTGACAGAAGCTGTGCCCCGCTCCACGTGTGAAGCCGTGGGACAAGTCATGGGCACCAAACATGGGAAGCAGGCTCACTGCAAGAGACCTCCTGTGGCGGGTGTTTCAGAGGCACCGGGGTACCAAATCCATCACTTGGTTCTTGGAAAGTTTATGCAAACCAACTTATTGTTTGTCCTGTTCTAAGATGCCTTGCCCTAGTTAAACTACCAGTGTCTCTGGGGAGAGACTAGATGACTGCATTTTGGGCAGGGGGACCTGTGAGATTATTTCCTGAGGATAAGATCTGATGAATGATGTTCAGAGAACACTTTCAGTTTCTCCTGAAAGCACACTCTAAGATGCTGCAAGCTGGGGGTTCATTAGTAATTTTGCTTTAGAGCAGTGGTTCTCAACCTTCCTAAAAAAAAAATGTGACCCTTGAATACAGTTCCTTATCTTGTGGTGACCCCCTCTCAACCATAAAATTATTTCCATTGCTACCTCATAACTGTCATTTTGCTACTGTTATGAATCGTAATGTAAACACCTGGTATGCAGGACATCTGATGTGTGAGCCCTGTGAAAGGATCATTCAACCCCCCCGAGGGGACTGAGAACCACAAGTTCTCACTGCTACTTTAGAGAGTAAGAACTGTGGCAGGAAGGGAAACAAGACAGAGAAGATATAATTCTGACCTGAAGCATACCTGTGACGGAGGAACAAGCTTCTTCAGAAAGTCACAGAATGGAGACAGCCCCTCACTGTCTCAGTGAGGAGAGGGGCCTGACTTCTAGCATCTGCCAGAGTCTCTTCTGTGGAGGAGCGACAGCTAGCACAATGGAGAACACAGAGACTGTATCTTCAATTGGACATCAACGCCCCCATCTAGCTTGATGTTAGCCCTCTACTCTTTGAGGGCTTTCCCAGGATTCACTGTCTGTAATTTCTCCCACCTCCTGAATATCCAAGTCTCTCCTTAGGGAAACGAGATATTTCTCAGAATCTGACACACTGCCTCAGTTTCCCCAACATGCTCAGGAGATCAGAGGGAAAATGACTCTGAGATGATAGTCTGCCTTTAGCTTATCTGCTCAGAGTCCCAGTTCTGAGAACCAACCCGGGATATGCCAGAGCGCAGATGCTCCAAGACATCTCTAACTGCTACCAGCAGGATGCCATGTTATTATCTTGAATGATGTAGGCCCCTGGATCTTCTTAAGGAGCTTTCTGAGCCAGAAACTCTCATTTTACATTTTCTATTTCATCTAAACCCAGGAAATGTGCCCAGTCCCTTGGCCAAATGGATTGAGCTTAGGAAAATCTGATGTCTCAAGCCTCCTTCATGGGAAAACTATGTCTGCATTTTTTTCCCAAACAAACACTACCTCAGTGCCGACTTTGTGCCAGGAAATCTGGTTGGCACTGGGAATAAAGAGATAAACAAGACACAAGGCCTACTTTCTAGGGCTTCAAAGGTTGTCATGGAAAAGGGACGAATGAAACTCGGTTCTATGGAGCAGGACATTCTAGACCTGTTGGAAGAAAAATCCTTCACCAGACCATGGCAATCTGCTCTTCCAACAGCTCTCTGAACAGTGCCAAATGTTGCTAATATCCATCGCCAAAATCTCAGCAGGAAAGATTACTGCCAAGCCATGCTGCAGCACCTCTGAAAAAAAGGGGCAATATTTGAACGACTCTCTGTGGGGAGGAGGCTGGTTACGAATCCTGCTAATAGCTCTGTGATGGCAAACTTGCTTTCTACAAACTATAAAGTACATTGTTTCTTTGAGCCAGGCCCTTTCTTGGGAGGCCAGGCCAGCCCAGCCAGCGCTGGGCTGAGCAAAAGTTGTGGGGTTTGGCACGATGTAGCAGAGAATGCCACTGTGATCCAACTCTGTATCCTCAAGAGAGGGGGTCAGGATGTGCAACGCCCTACATCCTCCGCAATTTTGTGTTAATGCTTAATTTCTAGGCCACTACATATGAACTACTGTCAATCACAGAAAAGGGATACTTTCGTTAACTAAATCAGCAAACATGGACACTTCAACTGTCAAAAAGTCCCCTTGACTATGCAAAAACAAAAACAAATAAAACCCTTTGGAGTTCCTTGGAATTCTCACTTTTTTATTATTAAGGAAATGATACCTTGGCTTTCATCAGTCAGTCCTATGAATAAGTGGACCCTGCAACAGTCCATCGGGGCTGCCATCTGTGGGCCAATATGTTAGGCTCACAGCAAGCACAAACAGCTCCTCATTCAGATGAGATCAGAAGACACCTGGAAGCAAGGATGGAACGTTTGCACTTGATTCTTGGCAGGTGAAGATCTAATGAGGCTGTCTCAGCAGCAGAGAAGGTCGCGGGAGGTATGAGTCCAGACAAGACAGATGAAAAAGATGGGCAGGGTAAACTGAGGTGGAATCTGTGCGGGGGCCTGACTAACCAAAGGCAATGGTGGTGGCATCTCAAGATGTACAGGAAGCAAAGAAGAAATCATTGAAATCCAAACTCAGAAACAAACAAGTCTTGGTGTCAGCTTCCATGAGTTCTGTTCTCTGTTCTACTTCTGTGTCACTGAGTGGCCGTGGGGACGTCTCCAGCCCTCGGTTTTATCATCTGTAAAGTGGGAGTGCGAATAGTCCATACTCCACAAGTATATCATGATATTAGATGAGGTTAGAGAGACAGGGAGGGACTGAAAACAGACCAAGCATGGTGCCTCCCACCTGCTTTCCCAGCTCTCTGTGGGAGGGGGGCTGAAGCAGGATGAACAGGAGTTCTAAGATAGATTTAACCAATGGAAAGATCCTATCTCCACAAAAAAAAAATAGAAGGAGTAGGCTTGGGGTGTAACTCAAAGATAGAGCACTTGCCTCGCATGCTCAAGGGCCTGGGGTCTAGCCCCACCACCACCAAAGTGAAATCAGCAGAATGGATATTACAATTGCTATATAACAAGTGCTCTGTGACATGCCGCTAATATTGTTGTCATTATTTGCAACACAAAGAAAGCGACTCTACCTTTGCCATCTGGGTAATATTCTTCCTTTAGCCATTGCTATAAAAACTCCAGAAGGACAGAGCATCCCGACAACTGAATTCTATTTGAATGTGAATTCTATTTAAGAAAGGACAAAGATGGCAGCCTCGTGGCAGGAGGAGGGGGACCTGTGGACAAGTGACCAGGGATGGGAACTTCTTCAGTACCATGTGCCTATGATCTATTCCAGAAAAATAATTGCTTTAAAGGGAGTGATCCCCAGCTAGATGCTTCCATGAGATGACACAACAGCTCAGGGCTAACTGCAGGGAGCGAAGATCATGTGCTTTAGGCTTTACCGTGTGAACTCCCCTTTCCCCATCCCCACAATACCACGTGAGGATGTACAATAGCATCCTCGACACATAGGGCTGGAGTCATTTGCCCAAGTTATAGAGAAGGAAATACACGGCTTAATAATGTGCTAAGTTACCCAGGAAAGTGGTAACAGAAGCCTGACTGGAACTCAGACATTCTCACTCTACAAATACACAGATCTGTGAACATAGTACCTGAAAACATGTATGTGTGTAGAAATATGCTTGCTTGTGGGAGTGCACGCATGTGTGCATTTGGGTTTGTGTGTGCATGTGTGTGGAGGTCAGAAGTTGATGTCAGGTTGTAGGCAGAGACCGCTCGTTCATTTCCCAGCAGCCCAGACACAAAATAATAACACAGAAAATATATTAATTGCAATACTGTTTGGCCAATAGCTTAAGCATATTTCTAGGTAGCTCTTACATCTCAGATTAACCTGTTTCTATTATTTTGTATTTTACCACAAGGCTCATGGGTTATCAATACCAGCGCACGGGCATCTTTCTTCTCCTGCAGCTACATGGCATCTCCCTGACTCTGCCTTCTTTCCTCCTCTATCTTCTTGGAATTTCTGCCTTATTCAATTCTGCCCTGTTGTAAGCCAAAGCAACTTTATTTATTAACCAATGGTATTCACAGCATACAGAGGGGAATCCCACATCATCGGGTATAGTCCTCAATCACTCTACACCTCTAATTTTTTTTTTGAGACAAGGTCTCTCACTGAACCTGAAGCTATTACTCTGGCTGTCTACTGACTAATGAGCTCCAGGGACCCTCCTATCTGTCCTCCATCCCAGTGCTGGGGTTACAAGCACACACTACCACGCCTGGCTTTTTATGTGAGTTCTAGAGATCCAAACACAAATCCTTATGCTTACATGGTAGGCGCTTTACTGACAGACCCATCTCCCCATCCCAAGGGGCTGGGAGTAGGGGGCGTCACATAAACTGAGAAAATATGGTGCCCAAGTGCATGATGGGATCCTGGATTGGAACAAAAGAATAAAAGTCTCGGGAAACGGGGGACCCAAGTAAAGTCTGTATTCGTGAATGCCATGAGTACTATGCCTACATCACCATCCTCAACACTGTACCTGTATTGCCTCCATGGTTGTATAAGCTGCCCATCTTAGGAAGCATAGGCTAAGGTCAGACGGGAACCTCGGTCCTATGTTTGGAACTTTTCTATGAATTTCAATCATTTAAAGTACTTTTTTACGGTTTTGTATGCTCCCAACCATAAACATGATTACAATGTAAAACACTTCTATGGGGAATACTTACTGGTTCCTAATTTAATCTGTGTCTCTGTTTGACCAGCCCAGCTCCATGACCTAGTGACTGGCCACATATGAACAACCTATTGATATTTCAGAAGAATCTGGTGATAGAAAGCATGCTTGGGGAGAAAAAGATGGAAACCTAAGTCATCCTTTCCAAACAAAAACAAAAACACTAATAAGCATCTCTGCTGCCAAAACATGCTGGACTGGTGTGCCTCCTCGTACTCAGGTTCGGTGTTGGGTCCAAGGCAGCCAACGGTGAGCACCTGCCTGGGGCTCTGGGATGCGGCACTTCCTTTGCCGATGCACCTCTCTGCACCTGCCAAATGAATTCTCGCATCCGTGGGAGCGAAGCTCAGCCAGAGCTGCTGATCGGTGAAATTGGGTGCAACTGGGTGGAAGAGCTGCACGCCCAGACCGCCAGCAAACGGCAACATCGCTCAAACCGTGCAGGGCTCTGCTGTGAAAGCATCCCATTACGTGGATGCCTGGACACATGCAGCTTGGGGGAAAGGTTATTTTAGGAGCCTCGTGAAACTTGTATAAACGCAGGGTCCATTACTCTTGATGAAATAAGACCAGAAGGCAACTTCACTGTGCCGCTGAACTTTGTCGAATTGTGACAGCCAAGCCCACGTCCTGGAAAACAGAACCTTGAAGAATCTTGCCATTTGCCATAATAACTCCACAATTCACCACATTGTATTTATTTATCCAACAGTGTAAGCAGACTCTAGAGGCAAAGCAAATGTCACAAATGTGTGCATAAGTCTATGGGAACAAAATGCTTGTACTCAACAGGGGTTAATGTCACATTGAGTGCACAGAGGGTTTCTGCTCAGCATCCCACAGTCTGAAGGTTAATCCAGTAAGTATGAACCAGGGGATAAGATTTGGATCCACAGAATTCATTTTGTTTTATTTTTTAATTTTAATTTTAATTTTTTTATTTAAATAACATTTTTTCACTTATTTTACATACCAGCCAGTTTCCTCTCCCTCCTCTTCTCCTGTCCCCTCCCCTTTCCCATCTATCCTGCTCCCCATCTGCTCCTTCTCCATCTCCATCCAGAAAGGGGCAGGCCTCCCATGGGCTTGCACAAAGCATGGCACACCAAGCAGAGGCAGGACCGAGTTCCTCCCCTAACTCAGAGGCCCGGTGAGGTAATCCAGCATGGGGAGCAGGTTACCAAAAACCAGCTAAGCTCCAGGGAGAGTTCCTGTTCTCACTGTTAGCAGCCTTCCTAAGAGACCAAGCTACACAACTGTCACACACATGCAGAGGGCCTAGGCAGGTCCCATTCAGGCTTGATAACTGTTGGTCCGATGTCCATGAGAGTTCACGAACTCAGGTCCACTGTCTCTCTGGGTTCTCCCATCGTGACCCCCCTGGCTCATACAATCCCTCTTCCTTCCTTTCTTTCTCAAGACCCTCAGAGCTCAGTGCAGTACTTGTATGTAGATTTCTTCCTCTGCTGTTCTGTTTTTCAATCAAAACAGCTGAAGGTCCAGAGTCCTAGTCTACAAATGAGACCCTCGATAGCACAAATGCAGCTTTCATCGTTGCGTGTGGCTAAAGACTGCTTGGTTTTTGTTTTGTTTTGTTTTTCTGGCTGGTCAGCTATGATGTGGTCTTACATTGGGTTCCCCAGAAGCAGTCTGAGAGATGAGAACTCATGTGCAAGCTGTCCGTTTGAAAATACTTCCAGCAGCAATCAGGCTAAGTTTGGGAGAAGCAGGAGAGAACAGGAGACTCCCTGGATGCAGGGATAGGATAGCAGAGTCCTGGAGGTCAGCCGATGCCGATGCCGCCTGGGAATTGGGGAATACAGCTGTTGGCTGTCAGGGTTTTTATGTTAATGGTCCCCTCAGGCTCCTGTTTGATCCTTTGGTCTCCAGTTGGTGGTGCTGCTTTGGGAGATTAGGAACTTGGGGGCTTATAGCCTAGCCCCCCCTTCTAGTCTGTGCTTTGCTTCCCGTTCAAAAAGATCTGAGCAGGTGCAGAAGCCTGGTTTCACCTGCTACCATGGAGCCACCTGATGCCTCGTCTTCCATGAAGTGATGGACTATATCCCCTCAGACCGTGAACCCAGAGGAGCCCTTACTTCTCCCTTTCTTATCTGTTCCTTCTTCCTTCCTTACGTTGCTTGATCTGGGTGTTTGGCCGCAGCGACTAGAAAAGTAATGCAATGGCTGCACACCACAATGTGGCCTGTTTTGAGGCAGTTTCTGGAGTTTGAAAACAACTGCACATGATCGCATCTGATTCATAAGCATCCCTACATAAGCAGGCAAAGCAGTGACAGGTCTCCAAGGAGACTCCCGTAGGCGGGTCAATAAAACAAAAGCATGCAGAAGTTAGGGAAGGCGTATCCAGAAGGGAAATGGGCACTGGGAGTTCCAGGCAGAGCTGCATAGCAAGCAGGATCTGTTGCTACTTCCAAACTGGGTGTTCTCAAAGCACGTGTCGCAAGGGTTTACCGAAAAGCATGATTCAACAGAGCAAGAGCCAAAACAGGCACCAGTGTGTGGTTCTAGTCAAGATTTTCACTAGACGCTGCATCGTCTCTACCGATTTAGGTTTTCCTGCTTTGTTTTAAATTATACATCTTTGTGTGTCATATCGCTATTCTGGATTTAGTTTGCGGTGGAGTTTCTGATGAACCTGAGCACACAGGGAAGATGCTTACATCACTATGGCTTTGAGCCAATACTTCTGTGATACTCGAACATTTTGTAGGTTTTGTGCACATCAGGAAGTGTGTGTAACTCCTGAGTCCATTTCTGAAGTGCCTGTGTCACTGCCAAGACAGGTGGGGTGGGGGCTTGGTGCTAAGGGAATCTGGGGTCCTTTGCTCCTTGCAGTTTGGAAATTGACTCCCAAGCGATATGACCTTCACCTCTGGGCTCCAGACGACCCATGTCACCATGTCATGAGAAACGTTCACTTGGTCAAAAAACCCAGACTTTTGAAAGGGAAAGACTGGGATCTGTTGGAACAGAAAACACGAGTCCCAAAGAAAAACCATAGACAATTGGTTTTCCTCTCCACTGCACTTTCTAAAAAATGGATTTTATATTAAATTAAAAAAAACTTCTGAAAATGCCTAAGCCAATAAAAATCTTACTCCCAGCTCCCACCAAAAACAGGAATCAATTATATTTTATACCACCAATTCACAAATGTTAAGGCACAGGAGTTGTAGGCTTTCTGTTTAACCTCTGCAATCATCAGGAGTGGAGGCTCTGGCCAGTGTGACTTGCCCTAAGGATGGGACTGGGATCTCCGAAAGCAGTAATTCCCACATAACAACCAGAGAGAAGCTAGTGAGTATAGCGCCACAATTAACAATCAGCAGAAACATACAGCATTAAGTCAACGCCAATGCCTTGGCTGGGTCTCCACAGAGTAAACCTTAGAGTTACGGTTCAAGATCAGCATTAACCTGTCCTTAGCATTGGAGCACAACTAAATGCTATACCAAGTGGTAGTTTCTAGTGTAACTTTCCACTTGCATGCCAGCGTCAGACTAAATTTACCGGTTATACCTGCTATATCACTCACAGCTGCCACATCTTGTTAAATGGACTGCTTTGCTTATCCTTCAAAACTAGGGAAGAGCCATGCCCAGGATGAATGGAGGCTCTTGTGTAAGCGGCAAAGTGCTCCACCACTGAGAACTACACATACTCAGACCCCTTTAGGATATTTTTTTTAGTGGAACAAGATATTAAAAGTGCAATGCATTAAGCCCAGAAAAAAAAATCTGAAAACCAGATACTTGGGCTATTTTCCCTAATATCTTTCCCCGGGGAATTGTGAGCTCAGATTTGTAAGTTTTTGATGGATTGCAATTTGTGGTTATTTATTCAGGTCATTCTACTTACCTGCCACCTATCGTCACTTCACTGCGGAGCTAATCCTGGGGTACAACATGGCCTACTACGGACCACCACCACTATATCCACTCAATGACCCACACACTTTGAAGAATTGGCTGTGAATTCCAAGCCTGTACTCCTAGAGATCCTGAGGTACGCCCAGTACCTTGAACTGCCCATTCTTAGCAATACCCAGTAGGTACCCAGAACCAACTTGGAGTGTTGATGTCATGCATTCAGACCTCATATCTCTAACTCCTCTTACCATCCACCTCTTCGTGTAAAACAGAATTAAAGTTGCCTATTTCCCAAGGCTAGAAATGATGGGTGGAAGAGTTGTCTTGATCAAGGTCCAGGGTAGAGCAGACGTTCGGTAAAGCAAGGTCCATTGGTAGGAATTTTAATTTTGCTGAGCTATAGAAAGTATACGTTGTTAGCAGCCATTGAGTATTTTATGGGGACATATGACCGGAAGCCACCATGGTGGACATGTAATAAGACCTTAGAACCAGTTCTTAGTGAAGAACGGGCATCGTATCCTGCACCACCTTACAGTGACTGCTGTCTGGAACAACCGTTCCAGCAGGGAAGGACCCTGGGCTTTGGAATCAGATAGCGTTGGATCTGATCTTGATTGTCATTTAGGGACTCTCCACCTGGTCCAGGGCTACTGACATATACCAGGCTCCACCCTTCTCTGCTGCCAATCAGGCTGCTTTGAGGCAGGAGTACTCCATGCCAACTATCTGTCCTCCGTGTCCTTGTGGTAAAAGAAAGCCCTGACCCCTGAGCTCGTTGGGAAGGGGAAATGAGATCATGCACGCAGCAATCAGCATCTTATTGTCCCCAAGACTGGTAACTATCACCTTATCCTTATTCCCTGCCTTAACTCTGCCTTCTCCCCTGCTGTGGGAAGTTCATTTCTGCTCTTTCTCAGAGAGTCTCATTTAAAAAAAGGTGAGCACACCAGCTCACAATCCGTGAGGCCGAGCCCTTCTCACACAGCTCCTGAGCAGAGCATCAGCGTCCTCCTACAGACCTGGGAACTGGGCACACTGACGTTAGACACCTTCTACAAGGTGCTGTGGCCTAAAAAGCATGCCCAGCTTGCACACGGGTCAGTGCTACATGAATTGTTCCTGGCAGTTGTCTCTCTGTCTAGTTTACTAAAGGCATCAGCACGGGAATTAGAGGCATGTTGTTGCGCTCTTTGATGTCTTTTTAAGGCCACTTGCCTCTTTCCAACATTCAGGGGTAAGGCTAATTTTTCTAAAATGTGTATATTACCTTCCTATTTATTTCACGCTAAATAACTAAACATAGATATCTCCCAAGGTTTCTCCAGGCTCTTTGTGGCCCCTCAAATGCGGCCCCCAGAATGTGCAGAAGAGAGACTATCAAGGCCTGTCCTAGTAAGCTTTAACGTTCAGCTCAACAGAGCTTAGAGCAGCAGTTCTCAACCTGTGGGTCGTGACCATCAGAAACCACGTTGCCAGTGGTCTTAGGAACTGAGACACCACTCAGCCACAGAGTCACAGTTACAAAATTGCCACAAGAGTAAGCTTAAGGGTGAAGGGTTCCTAAGACCCTCAGGAATACATGTTTGCCAATTCTTGCAGCCCACAGGTTGAATACTGCTGGCCTTGAGTCATCTAAAAAGGGTATCTCAGTGGAGGAGTTGCCCATACCAGACTGGCCTATGGGCATGCCCGTGGGGATTGTCTCGATGGTTAATTAACACACGAGAGCCCATTTCCTGGCAAGGTTTTCCTGGGATGCACAAGAAAGGTGTCTTAGGCTAGTTAGCTATTGCTTTCTGCTTCAGGTTCCTGCTTGAGTTCCTGCCCTGACTTCTACTAATGAGGGACTGTGAACCTGGAAGCAGAGGTCGAGAGAAGAACTCTTTCCTTCCCTAAGTTGCATTAGCCAGACTGTTTTATCATAGCAACGAAGAGGAAACACGAAAAATGCCCAGTGCTCACGCTTAATGGTGTTGTCTTAGTGAACCCATCAAGCTGTACAATTAATGCATTAGTAACCATAGTAACCAATGAGAAGGGGGAACAGAACTCATTTCAGCCACATCAAAGGCAGAAGATGAATAGAATGTGCCAGATTCACTTCGGCTGACGATGGAAAACACTTCTGCAGTACTTACCATGTGCCACCCTGGCACTGGCATCTCACTCCGTC
The DNA here is from genome assembly GCA_004026605.1 of Ondatra zibethicus. Classification (NCBI taxonomy): domain Eukaryota; kingdom Metazoa; phylum Chordata; class Mammalia; order Rodentia; family Cricetidae; genus Ondatra; species Ondatra zibethicus. Next base: position 17,132 of record PVIU01018960.1, read on the forward strand.
AGCACAGAAATCATAAATGACAGGGACTATCATTAGCTCCACTACTATAAGGGAGAGATTATGCCACGCATCCAAGGCCACCCAGCTAAGATCGGGACCTTGTCCTCCCCTATATAACAGTGTCTCATAGGTATCGCAAAATCATGGAAATAATTCATCTTAGCTGCTCTTACAGACCCTGGAGAGATTGTTAAAGAATAAGATTGGGACCATACCCCTGATTCTACTTAACAGTCAAAGAGCATTTACTGAGCCAGCCATCCCGCCAGGTGCTGCTTGTTTGCCATTATTTCTGGTTAATTTCGCATCAAATCCTGGCCCTGCTCACTGAGTGAACTGAGAGCCCGGTGGGACTGCACAATGGAACACCTGCATCAGGGCAGCCTCCAGTGAGCTCCCTGCGCGGTGGGCTCTACATGATATATTTTTCAAAAATACGCTGACACAACCTTGCCCCATCAGCCACACAGCACTCCTGGAACACGTGAGCTCTGAGACAGACATGCCCAGCCAGTCCTTTGACCTTGGAAGAGACTCTTGAAATCCTTCCCAGATGAAGCTTGTGTAATAGAAAGTCACATACATAGCAGAAGTCAGTGAATGGCATTAGCAATAGGAAGTGAGGCATCCTTATGTCATCTACAGCTAAACAGTGGTCTTCTCATCTACCAGGTGTCGGGAGGCCCAGAGAACCACTCCCTCTGTGTAAATTCAGCCCACAGATTTTCATCTCTCTCTTCTGAATGATGAGTTCAGTATGTTCACTTTCAGCATCAGGGTTAACCAGGCCTATTTCCACAAAAGAGAGGGGCTTTACTCTCTGGACCCAGAAAGAAATCCATCAATATGCACGCCATGATAAACATTTGCAATCTATCACTCAGTCTACAGATGATGCAATGCATGTGCCATCACCGTTTTTATACTTGCTCAATTCTACTGAATGGTAGGGAAATGCTTTTGAGTCCTCTTGAGCCTGCGTTTGTTGGGAATGCTAGCCTGAGGCTCCATGGGAATCATGATAGGGCACTCTGTCACTCAACGCTGCCACCCACCATGGGATCCCCACTGGTCACACAGGATCGCCACCCATGCCTAACCCCAAGGCATCTTCATGTCCTCTTGTGCAGAGCCTTGAAATTCAGTCAACTTCCTGTCATGGATGAGGGGACAACAGAAGAGTAAATGCAACAAGAAAGGTACATGACTCCTTTGTAGCGTCACTGGTTTTTCAGAACTGACCACAGCCTGTACAATCAGAGAAGTCTTCATCCAAGGTGGTCTGCTCTGACTTACGGGTTAGCATCTTCCATGTATTTATTATGCATTGGGGGCCGATGATATAAACCTCAAGGCTCAAGGTTTTGCTCCATTACAGCAATCTTCGCCATCATTCCTACAAGAAAAAAAAAAACTTAAGACAGATAGCTTAGCAGTCCAAAAGATGAAAGAGTGATATCTGGAGGGGGAATGGAGAGGCATCATCAACATCTAACATGTCCCACTCCAGATTCTCCAAGTGCAACCTGTGTTCCAGAGCCTGGAGATTCGGGCCTGACTGTGCAGAAGTGTTTGAACCTACTGGGAGTTACAGAACTGAAAAAAAATATAAAATAATTATCACAAATATAGTTAGTATGATACGGTAGCAACTAGACTGTCCAAAGACTGGACATTACATTTTAGAAGGTTGTTAAAAGACACACGGACGTTAACTCTGCCTTCTCCTTGCTGGTTTCTTTAACTGGAAGCACATTCCTCAAAACACAAGTGTGCAGATGTCCGGAGTTTTATCCAGTAAACTGCTATCCTATCTCCATTGTCCACATGGTGACAATTGAAGTTTTCCGATTTGATGAGGCACTCACATGCAAGGTGACACCAGCAGCTCCCTCCCTCACCTACCCACCCACCCCACTTTGCTGACCCAAACACCTATTGTAAGTGAATCCTGTGTCCTGGTATGGCAGAGCAAGGGCTCTGGTTCAAAACTTTACATTTTCTTTGTTTTGCATTTCAAAAATTAAGGTCTGTGCTCCACTTTTTAGTAACTTCAAAAAATAACTCAGGGACTGGAGAGATGCCTATATGTTTAAGGGCACTGGCTTCTCTTGCAGAGGACCCAGGTTCGATTCCCAGCACCTGACTCTGTAATTCCAGTTCTGGGGGACTCAGCTCCTCTTCAGCACTCCTCAAGGTACTAGACACAAGTAGTACACAGAACATACACGCAGGCCAACCACCCACACACTTAAAACAAAAATCGATCTTTTTACAGCTTATATTTGAGCTTTTAAATGCTCACATGCTAGGAAGGCATCCTAACTACCTCTGCTGAGTTAATGATTACTGAAACTGTGGTCAGTATACAGAACAGATGTGTGTCCATCTGCCGCATGGGGAGACAACTCTCGGCTTGCTCCATGCTACCCTGTCTCTGCCTAGTTCGTTTTTAAAGTGATTACAAAGAAGAAGTGGCTAACTTGTGGTCATTTTCTCTTCCTCTACAGAAAAATCCTTACAGACTAGCACTTTTCTGAGGCGTGTGGAAACCCTGGGCTTCAGCCGTCGGACTTGAAATCTTAGCAGTGCACAAGTGGAGATTCGGCTCCATTTTCGATGAGCTTCCATTACCCAGACAAGCTTTGGGATTAGATGTCCTAGAGTCTCTGGTTCATATACATAGATGGAATCTGCTATCGGGCATTAAATGACAGTGGCAGCTTATCACCCACAAATCCCACAGGATCAGCCAACTGACGAGGAGTTTGGCCTCTGCAAAGTCTCTGCCCTTCAGACCAAAATATCTAGACGTGAACTCCAAGAAGGCAGTGCCTTAGATCTGGAGAGCCAGTTTGCTCAGCCTCTACTCTTTTTAAAAGAGAAAACCCAATTTGTATTCCTACTGAAAGATTTCAATAGCTAACCGGCTAACTAAGAAATCTCACTGACGTTTCCAGAACAGCCAGTGGCAGAGTGGCAGCAGAGGGATGGAGACAATGAAATCATTACAGTCTTTGCTGACAAACAAAATTGGAGAAGGGCGCCCTTGTCTCTGAGAAATAACAGTTAATCAGCAAGTCTTGAGATAGGGAAGCTGGGAGGTCTCCGCAGCTCTTGAGCAAGAAACAGTAAGTGCAAAAAAAAACAGAGAAAAAAGGGAGAGAGAAAAAATAATTGGCTCTCTCCTTATGCCCCCTTTGGCTTGCTCTGTACGTGTGTGCTATAGCACACAAATAGCAGAAATGGTTTTCTGAATATTGAGAGGGGTCGTCTCATAGGAATGAGCTAACACTTCCTGACGACATTATGAGGAGATAATTACTGGATTGTCCAAAGTTTGGAATGAAAGGATCAACTTAAAACGCATTGCTCTGTCTTCTGTGTAGTGAGAAACATTGTCAGCAACCAAAGACTTAATAGGGGTATGAAGGTTTTTATCCACAATTTTAAGTAGATTTTGAAATACAGGATAGAAAAATAAATGAGGGTCAAAGCTTAAAGGAAGGGGTGTGTCCTCTAAACACTGAGACAGGTTTATGACATTAAAAGTACCTCAAACTGGAAATACTCAGGACAATGGGATGACCCATATGCAAGGGCAAACAGTGAATTGTGAGCATTGTGGAGGAAATCTTAAGAGTCAGACAAATCCTGGTGGAGCCGAGTTAGCACCAATTATTGATGCTAGAATTCAGCACAGTATGAAAGCAGGAACTGCTTTCCATGCAAAGGGGTCCGCTACACACCTACCACACACCAATTAACATGCAAAGGGGTCCACTACACACCTACCACACACCAATTAACAACCCGGCATGGTGCTGCCTCTGAGTCCAGGACAGCATTACAGGACTCAATGAGAGGCACTGAGTAAGGCAGAATGAAGGAGAGAAAGAAAGGCAGAGAGGAAGCAAAGGAGAAGGGTTGGAAAGAGGAAAGGATAAAGAAGTGAGACAAAGGACAGAGGAAAGAAGGAAAGAAAGAAAGAAAGAAAGAAAGAAAGAAAGAAAGAAAGAAAGAAAGAAAGAAAGAAAGAGGGAGGGGAAGGAAGGAAGGAAGGAAGGAAGGAAGGAAGGAAGGAAGGAAGGAAGGAAGGAAGGAAGGAAAGGGTGTAAGAATTAAAGAGAGGAGAACGGTGTCTTTATTTATTCGTGTCTAATTTTCTACACAGTGAATTCAGGAGACCTGGGTGAGCAAAATTTAGACACAGAAAGAAATTTTGATCATAATATGAACAAAATGGGAAGCTATAAAAATCCATCCTATATGTAAACCACTCTTAGGAACGGTAGGCAAGTGCTGAAGAGGGTGAGGGGGGATCTCCCCCGGTCCTGAGGGATCTGTATACAGCTAATGGTGGCCCAGGGACAGAGAGATATTTTCCTTACTGTTATAACTGTGAATAAACTGCCCGAGTTCCTACAAGTAACTCTAATTCCGCCTCAAAAAAAGTCATTATTTTAATGACAATATTTAATTACTTAAAGTCACATATTAAAAAAAAACTCAGAAATAAATCTAGCAAGAAGGTGTGCCTGAATTTTGTAAGCAGAAGCATAAAACTCAGTTGAAGGATTTAAAACTTCAGTATTTACAGGCGACAACATCTAATATCTTAAAGATGTCACGCAGTGCCAAATTAATCTATAAATTAAAAGTAATTTGAGACCAAATCCGATAGGTCTCCTCAAGCAGATTGACATGCTCCTTCTGAAGTTTATACAGAAACAGTCACACAGTTACAACCACCAAGATGACCGCGAGGAGAGGCAACTGTCTCCTAAATTCAGTATACCATATATTGAGAAACATAAGCAGGAAATGCAACCTAAATGTTGCTAAACTCTTTGCCAAAGAGAGACAATCAAACAATGGGACGAAACATCCCTGAAACAAATGCTTGCTTAAATAGACACAAATTTAGATGGTCCAACACGAGAAGGTCATAGATCTAAGAGATAGGGAAAGTATTCAATGGCTGATGTTATCAGATCTCAATAATACCCCAGGCTCCTCACATATGAGCACTGAAGCCTGCACCTCTAGCCCCCCTTACGCAACCCCAGGAGCTTGATCAGAAATAAAAGGGACTGGGAGAGGTGGAGGTGGTGGGAGGAATGCCCTGCCCTGGGCTCTCGCTTCTGGTGAGGAGGCTGTGGGCGCTGAAAGACAAAGCTACGAACTTAGAAGTCTCTTCTGCCCCAGACATATGGAACATAGCACCAGCTCATTCAACACTGTTGGCCACATAAAAACAAGAAATCAGTCTTCATTGTCTTAAGTCAGAGACTTAAGCTTGACTTGTTTTAGCATTTTAACCAACATGTCCTAATAAAACAATTGTTATGTAGAAAAAAAATCACTCCCTATCTCAAACTGGCTAGACTTTAATTTACTGTAGACCTAAATATCAAAAAGTTAAACATATATATATGAGGCTAGAGAGATCGCTCAGTGGTTAAGAACACTGACTGCTCCTCCAGAGAACACAGGTTCAATTCTCAGCACCCACATGGCAGCTCACAACTCTCTATAACTCCAGTTCCAGGAGACCTGACACCCTCACACAAACATGCATGCAGGAAAAACACCAATGTATATAAAATAAATAAATTATTAAAACTGTATAAGAAAACAGGCTAGATGCCACGGTGCTTGCTCACAATCCTATCACAGAGAGAGCGAAGACAGGCAGATAGATCCCTATATCTATTAGCCAAATAAAGACAATATTCTACCCAAATGAAATAAATACGGTGTGTAATGAGGGAACCATTTGAATGACACATCTCAGGGCTTGCCCAGTGAACGATGCATCTCAGGGTTTGCCCAGTGAACGATGCATCTCAGGGCTTGCCCAGTGAACAATGAATCTCAGGGCTTGCCCAGTGATCCCCTTTGTCACATCACACTGCTGAACCCGGGGCCTGTCCAGACCCACAGACCTCTCTTATCTCATCTTTTATAGCTTCTCTTAGGAATCCAGTGAGCTCGTAAGCTCTCGGGGCAGGACACAGTCTTCACTCCATAGAGATATTCTATCTGCATGATTGGTGACTCTCATATCATGCTGTTTTCTCAGGGAATGAATTTGAATATTCCTAAAGAAAGCAGTGAAGCCACAGACCCCATGGTTCTCTCCAGGCTGATTACCAGACCACAATACTGACCTGTGTGTATACCTAGGTTACAGGTGACCACAAAACTTCTGCCTGACCTGTGTGTGTATCTGGGTTACACATGACTTCTGCCTATGCACTTTTTAAGTTGACAAACCTATAGTCCCTAATACTCAGACAATATGCTGTTTTCCGGGACAACACAGGTATCTAAAATGCAGCCCCTGCTCTCATTGGCTCTCCCAAGACCTCTTAGAGAGTGGCATATAAATAACGAGCAAATTCTAATAACCCTGGCAACATCTATAATCTGAAAACTGAAATTCAAAATCTAAAGCCCTTCTTAATGCCAACATGACACCACTAAGTTGGAAACTCCACGCGTGATCACATATGACAGTTCACTATCAAAGCAAATGCCCTAAAAATATTGTGTAGAATTATCTTCCGTTTGTGTAGATCAGACCAATAGGACACATTAGCAAATGTTGTCTTTAACTTGAGTCTTATCCTCAGCATAGCTCCCTATCCAAATGTTCCAAGAAAAAATGTTCTAAGCCAAGATTGTTCTGGTACCAAACATTTTACATAAGGGATAATTAACCAGGAGCAAATGCCATGCAAGTGCCAGGGCAGCACCAAGAGCAGTGAGCAAATGGATAAACCCAGGAGCTTGGGGGGTGGAGAGTTGGTAAAGCCTTCTTGGAAGAAAAGGCAGCAATGAGAAAAACAACCTTCCAGCAGCCCGAATAGGATTTAGTAGTTCTTTTGCTAGGGTTGTGATAAATGCCATAACCAGAGCAACTTAAAAAAGAAAATATTTAACTAGGTGTATGGTTTCAGAAGGTTAGCATTCATTGACAGCTGAGCCAAGGCATGGCGACAGGAACAGCTGAGAGCTCACATATCGAATCACAAAGAGGAGAGAGAGAACACACTGGGAATAATATGGGTTTTGGAAAGCTCCAAGTCCACCCCAAGTGACATACCTCCTTTGACAAAACCACACCTCCTAACCCTTCCCAAACAGTTCCACCAACTGGGGACCAAGTATTCCAACATATGAGTCTATAGGGGCCAGTCTCATTCAAACCACCACACAGGGAAGCCCTCAACTTCCTAGGAGCAAGTGACCCTGGTATGGGAAGACCAGCAAATATGAGAGTGTATATTTAGCTATCAGGGTTGCTCTAACAAAGAGCTTTAAAACAGTAGTATACAGCAGTTTTTATCCTTCATAGTGAGGAAGGCTGGGAACTCCAAGATCTGGGCTCCATCCAATCAAGGTCTGATGAGGGCCCACTCCTCAGAGACAATACCTTCTCTCATGGGATTTGGCTAACTTTCTGTGTTCTCTTACATAACAGCACTAATCCCAAGCATGCGGGCTCCATCCCTGTGATCTAATCACCCCCAAGGCCCCACATCATCATCACCTTGAGATGATATTTTCACATATGAAGTGGCAATGGGGACCAGCCCAGAGCAAAGGATGACAGGAAAATACAACTGAAAACATTTGAACACATAGGACTTCCTGTGCTTATAATTTAACCCATGTCTCTATAACCTGTTTAGGGTGACATTGAACCTCTTACTAAACCTTGGGGTGTCTTGTCTTCCTCAGGACCCAGGTTTTCAAGGGGATTTACTGTAGGAATGTCTGAGTTCTCTGTATGGCACCTAGCACATGAGAGCTGATACAGAGAAACGCTCTTTGTTGGAACAGTTCCCATGGCTATATATACACACTCACACTTACTGGTCTTCCTATACCAGGGTCACTTGCTCCTATCATTTTGAGGGTTAACACAATACACCACAGTATCAAATGTGAACAGAGATCAGAGAACGTTTAGAAAAGAACATAGCCCATAGCTTAAGCACATAGAGTTTAGTAAGGAGATCTTAGACTCGATTGCAAAGAACAATTCAAAAGGGGAGAAGCAATAAGCTGAAGCTCGCCCATGTTGAAAACTGCTTGGCAAATGACTCTGTTAAGAGCTGAAAACCAGTCTGATGCAGGAAATGTCAGCCGATCCGACCAGAACAGTTCTCAGGACTTTCTGTCAAATCATCAGAGTCTTTCTTTCATTTTTTTTTTTTTTACTTTCATTCATTTCAAAGGTGGGGGGGCATGTGCTTGCCTGTGTGTTTGTGTTTACCGTGATGCATACATGGAGGTCAGGGAACAACATGAAGGAGTCCGTTCTTTTTTTCCATCTTATGGGTCCCAGGAAGAGAACTCGGGTTGACAAGCCTGAGAGCAAGCATCACCACCCACTGAGCCTTCTCACACTCACAGTGCTGAATGTAGAAGTTTTATAATAAGGTTAAATGGAGCGTTCCTTCTTCATAACACAGGGCCTTTCTGGCAGAGAACAGCTTGGCCTAAAATTAGTGTAGATAAGCCAGAACTTTACAAATGTCGGGGGTGGTTGTTGTTGTTATCTAAATGGAGAGAAGAATGGAGGAAGGGAAGAAATCAAGCCTGCTGTGGGAGACGTGATTGAAAAGTTGAGGGAATCAAGACAAAGCTCACACCCCAGCCAGAGTTAGCGGAGAGAGCATGGTATTGGAGCAGAGACAGGCAACAGATCAATGGAGAGGAGCTGGAAATAGAGTCATAATACGACCCAAATATGTCAAATTGATGTTAATGCAGTTACAAAGGCAGGGTTGGCAGAGGAAGGATGAACTTGCTCAACAAATCACACTAGGCCAGCTAGGCGCCACCAGGGAAAATGAACCTGGGTCCAAAGCTCACGCCTGTTACAAAGTTAATGCGCAATACACACATGGCGGCATCAAATGTGGACAGTAGCCAGAGGCAACCTTTAGAAAGGAGGGTAACCAAAACCGTGAGCACACAGAGTTTAGGGGGGAGATCTTAGACTCGACTGCAAAGAACAGTCCAGGGAGGGAAAGTTGTAAGCGGGAGCTCATGGATGTGGAAAACTCTTGCTTGGCAAATGACCCTATCGGGAGCTGAAAAGCAAGTTAATGGATAGGAGGAAAGATGTGCATATACCTGCCAACCAACGGCTTCTATCTAGGATATATAAAGAGAGGGCTCCATGGTTAAGATTCCCGACTGCTCTTGCAGAGGGCCTGGGTTTAACTCCCAGCCCCTAGATGGCGGTTCACAACCATCAGCAGCCCTTGTGTCAGGGGTTACGACGCCCTCTGCTATCTTCCATGGGCACTGTACACACATGGTACACAGACATACGTGCTGGCAAAACACCCATATGTATCAAAATAAACACTTTTTTAATTATTTTTTTTTAAAGAACTCTTAAAACACACCAGTTTTTTAGCGATGCTGGTCTCTTCTTAATCACTACCAGTTTTTCAGCCACACCTAACTAGCATCAGTTGTCTCAGTAAAGCGAGGGTTTCAGTTTAGTGGTCCTGGTCTTTGTGAACCACCGCTGACTCGTCAGCCCCAGCTAATCAGAACCACAGATTCTTAACACAAAATAACGAACAGCCCTTACAGAGTCATTAAGAGACTCTCAAAATTCCTTCTGAAACTTCCCAAGCCACCCGTTGTCTGCATTGCTCTTGACGTTCTTATCTCCAAAGCTCCCAAAGAACATCTCAATACAATAGTTTTTCTAGCAGAGTCCTTTCACAGCCCTCCCAAAAACACATGGTCAGGCCTGTCATAGCAAACCCCACAATCCTGGGTACCAATTTCTGTCCTAGTTAGGGTTTATCATTGCTGTGACGAAACACCAGGACCAAAGCAACCTGAGAAAAAAGGGTTTATTTGATTTATACTTCCATATCGCTGTTCATCATCAATGAAGTCAGGACAGGAACTCAAACAGGGTAGGAAACTGGAGGCCGGAGCTGTTGCAGAGGTCATGGAGGGGGTGCTGCTTACTGGCTTGCTCCCTCTGTCTTTCTCAGCCTGTTTTTTTCTTAATAGAACCCAGAACCACCAGCCCAGGAATGGCACCACTCACAATGGGCTGGACCTTCTCAGTCCATCACTAATTAAGAAAATGCCCTGCAGGCTTGCCTACAGTCTTATTTTGTGGAGACATTTTCTCAAATGAGCCTCTTTCCTCCTAGCTGACTTTAGCTTGGTGGCATAGAAATAGCCAGCACAGAGCCTTTTAGTGACAGGACAGTTTTATATCGTAAGTTTAGTGGTATCTGTGCAATTCTATAGATATGACTAAAATGCATAGAATGATAAGTATAAACACACATGCACATATACAACACATACAAACATTTACACACACATGCACACAACTGGCTGAAACCACATGGGCCTTATAGAATGTTTTACTGTCCTTGTCCTGGCCAAGATATCATATCACATTTATACAAGGCAGGATCACTGAGTAAATGAAGGATGGAGGAGGCTTTTGTAAATTTTTTTTTCAAAATTCTGTGAATCTAGGCTTATTCAAGTTAAGAAATGATAAGAAAGCCAGTCCTTCAAGATGGCTCATTGGGAACAGGCACTTATCATACCAGCCTGACAAATGAGCTCAATCCTCAGGAGACACATAAAGGTGAGAAAGGAAAACCAGCTCTTTTTAAATGGTGGGAGGAAAAGAACAAGGGGGCTTTGTTGGTAGAGTGTCTGCTGCTCCAACCTGAGGACCTGAACTCAGATCCCAGCCCCCACACAGCAGCTGGCCATGGTGCCATACACTTTAATCCTAGCACTATTGAAGAAGCAGAGGCAGAACTCTGGAGCTTACTGATCAGCCAATCACACCAATGAGAGATCTCCATATTCAGTGAGAGACCCTGACACACAAAAAAAATATGTAGAAAGCAATGGAAGAGACATCTGATTTGGACCTCTAGCCTACACACACCTACTTATACACAAACACACATAGAGTATAAGGATTTTAAATCTCTTGGTATTTTATTTATAGTTTGTTCCAAACCAAATAAATTATTCATCGATGTTATGACTGGCTACCTACAAATCACTGTATTTGGTAGAATTGTGACTGATAATTTTCCACACTATTGGGAGACTCCCTGGCCTCTGAATGCTTCTCCAAAACTGTTAAAATATTCATCACAGCCAGCCCTGTTTATAGACACCAATAGAAGTTTATCACCATAAATCTATTCCACATAAATCTGTTCTGTTGCCTAAAGTCATCGATTGTCAACCCTTTAGTAACTGCACCAGACAGTATGACCCTGCTAACATGAAAAGGTCTTCTTTTGCTGGGATACAAATGGCCCCACCAGGTCTTCTCACATGGTCACAACAGCTCACTAAAAATGTATCTACAACCTCCTCCTGTTGCCTTTTGTAGGCAGTGACTCCATTTCTCATGGAACAAAAGAGAGATGGCTTCAGAGCCAGAACAAAACCTACAAAAGAATCTCTGCCAGTGACCCTCACTGCCTTGATCTGCAGGAGGCCTTACTGAGAGCAAAACAGGACGGTTCCCATCTCCACTACTGCACTAATAGTTCACTCAAACCTAGAGATCTGCAGCTGCCTAAAGACAAACAAAATCCTGGAGCCTGCGCCTAAAAGCCTTCTGTATTCACAGCCTTGTAATCACAGCCTCCCTCCTTGGAGAACAAGGTGTTCCTGGACAGTGCACACCCACACCCACTCATCTGCTGTGTCTTTACTGACCTGAGGCTCCCACGATTCTGTTCCTTTACCCATGATCTCCTGTTCTCCTGAGGAGGAAGATGGGGTATTTCATTTGGCTAGCTTTGTATTGACTCCCTTTAAGAAAATCACAGCCAAGGAGTAAAATTGTCTGTGCTGGGCAATTGAGTGGTGCAAGCTAGCAGGTGCAGAGAGAAGAGCACAAGGCTGGATGGCAAAGAAGCCTGCTCAGATGTGCTCTGCTGTGGGATATTTGATTGCACTGTTATGACGATGAGTCTCTGCCCTTCCTTGCCTACCTAAAGCACCTTCTGATTGGTTTAGGAAAAAGTTGACCAGCAGGAGAGGATAATCAGGACTTCTGGGCAGAGATAGGAATTCTGGGAAAGAATCTGACATGAGGGATTCACCAGTTAAGTCTCATAAGAAGTCAGACATACGGTACTGAGGAGAGGTAAAAAGATGCATGACAGAACATAGCTTAATATAAACAGGTTAATTTAAGTTTTGAGAACTAGTTGGAAATAATTCTAAGCTAAAGCCAAGCTTTCCTACTTAATAAGAAGTCTCTGTGTCATTATTTGGGAGCTGGCAGTAAAAAGAAAGACCTGCTACAATGCTCCTTGCATACAATGTTAACTCCAGTAAGGACAACTAATAGGGTGCTAATTCCTGGAGAGGCGTGGTTTCTTGTTGGGGAAAAGTAGCTCCAAGAGGGCCTGAATGTCAAAGCAGAGGGATGGTCACAAACAGAGCCACATAGGGTTAAATAACAAGAAAATGGTAGACCTTTACAAGGTTGTTGATTAATTGGTTGGTTGGCTGTTTGATTGTTTGGTTGGTTGGTTAGTTGGTTGGCTGGCTGGCTGGCTGGTTAGTTGTTTGGTTGGTTGGTTGGCTGGCTGATTATTTGGTTAGTTGGTTGGTTGGTTGGTTTGCTGGCTGACTGGTTGGTTGGCTGACTGGATTACTGGTTGTGGGACAAAGGCTCACTCAATTTCCCAGCACAGACAATTTTACTCCTTGACTGTGATTTTCTCAAAAGGTTCTATAACCTCCCAAACCAGTATCATCAACTGGAAAGCAAGTATTCTACCACCTGAACCTACAAGGTATTTCTTATTCAAACCACCACATTTAGCATCTGGAATTGCTAGATTTGCAAACTTGAATCATCACAGATGGATTCTTTTCTTTTAAGATTTTGTTTTTTGTATTTAAAAATATATTTGTCTATCTGTGTGTGTGCGTGTATGTGTGTGTGTGTGTGTATGTGTGTGCATGAACCTCAGAGTAGGTGTCCACAGGTCCACAAGAGGGAGTTGGTTCTTCTGGACCTGGAGTTGCAGGTGGTTGTGAGCTTTTTTTTATTGGGGGGGTTGGTTTTTCAAGACAGGGTTTCTCTGTAGCTTTGGTGCCTGTCCTGGAACTAGCTCTTATAGACCAGGCTGGCCTCGAACTTACAGAGATCTGCCTGCCTCTGCCTCCCAAGTGCTGGGATTAAAGGCATGCGCCACCACCGTCTGGCAAGGTTGTGAGCTTCTTGACACAGGTGTTGGGAAGAGAACTCAGGTCCTCTGCAAGAATAGTACATACTGTTAACCACTGGGCTATCGCGACAGCCCCTAGATTCTTGATTATACTCACAGTCCAGTTAAGTCTACAGAGAAGACAGCTTGTCTTCAGTGCCTAAAACATTAGCAACAGAGACAAGTGAGACTCACTGAGAGGGTGAAAGAAAGACAATGAGTCCATTCTTATTTAGGAAAGGCACTTAATCCAGGCTTCAAAGTATTTTCTTGATTAATAATTGACATGGGGGGGTCCAGCCCACTATGTGTGTCACTCTGGGAAGGTGGTCCTGGGTTCTATAAGAAAGCAGGCTGAGCAAGCCATGGGAACAAGCCAGGAAGCAGTGTTCCTGCATGATTCTCTGCTCCAGTTCCTGCCTCCAGGGCCCTGCCTTGAGTGCCTGCTCTGACTTCTCTCCATGACAGATTTTAAACTGAAAACTGAAATAAACTGTTTCCTCCAAGATTGTATTTTTGTCATGGTATTTCATCACAGCAATAAAACGCAATATTCTGTGTGCCATTCACACGTCCATGAACACAAGAAAAACTAAAGCAAGAGTGCTCAGGTTCTACTTCCAAAAAGAGAAAAAGAAAAAGAAAACAAAGACAGTCTCCAAGAGTTTGCTTTGAATTCCAATTTACATAGTGGTGTAGGAGTTCCTTCTGTTTGTGTGTTGCTTTCATTGGTTAATGAATAAAGAAACTGCCTTGGCCTACTTGATAGGGCAGAACTTATGCAGGTAGAAAAAACAGAACTGAATGCTGGGAGGAAGAAGGGCAGAGTCAGAGAAGCCATGGATCCTCCACCTGAAATGGACACCGGTTAGAATCTCCAGTAAGCCACTGCCACGTGGCAATACATAGATTAATAGAGATGGGTTAAACTAATATGTAAGAGTCAGCCAATAAGAAGTTAGAGGTAATGGCCAAGCAGTGTTTTAATTAATACAGTTTCTGTGTGGTTATTTCAGGTGTAAACTAGCCGGGTGGCTGAGACAAACAAGCAGCCCTATCCCTTGTAACAACATAGCATCTTAAACACAGACAGTAAGTTCTTTAGGAGATGACCAGTCAACAGAAAGGACTCTGACACACTACTGGTGGTAACTTTGAAGAAAGTCAAATGTAGAAAAGGCTGCCTAGCAAAGCCTGGGAGGGCACAGGCCCCTAGCATCATCCTCAAGCCAATAGGGGTCCGAGGCAGTTCTCGGTGGCTAAGCGTTGCTCTCCCTGGTAGGACGGAATAGCATTTCATCTTTGCAAAGCTGTGGGTGCCCTATTTTTAGGCAAGACAAGAGATGCTGCTTTCCTAATGCCAGCTTATTTCAGCTCAACAAAATCCTTGCTGTTTGGGGGTGGCTAGTATATTCTGGTCTCCCTCCAAAGAGAATGTCACATCAAATCTAGCCTGCACTGCACTATCTGCTGAGAACTTTGCCTGAACCCTGAGCTCCTGAGAAACAGGGATGGTTGGGTGTCATGTGACTTTTCCTAAGGAGACATGAACAAACAGCTTTCACCCTAGACAGGGCACTAAGGACAGATAAAAGAAATGATCCTACCCAGATTGAGTTTAGTGACCCCATGAGTTTATTGGGGTCACCCACAGGAGCATGGGTGTCTCAAAGGCAACTATGTTGCACACAAAGGCCACCCCCAGTGTGGTGACAGATCACAAAAATTGATTTTTGGACTCTCGGCACAACTTGCAGGCGGCTCAGCGAAAGCCCCCCTCTACTTAACAACTGCTTACTGACTATGAAATCCTGGAGAGGGGTTGGAGAAATAGCGAACATTCTGAGCTTCCTGAACCTGCAAGTTATATCAGTTTCGTTAGTCCTAAATGCCTCCTTCAAGGAGCGGATGTTTCAATTCTGCGGAAGTCGCTAAATAACACAGAAGAACACCACCCCACCCCTTCCTGTTTCAGAAAAGGGATTGCTACAAAAGCTCAGTGCCAATGATTGACAGACAGCAAGCTCCAGATGGCACCTGTGCCTATCTGTAGTAAGCCAGACACAGACATCCTCACTCGCCATTGCTAGCCGTAGTGGTAATTACCTGAGCTGTGTGCCCCACTAACCCATCTAAGCAAAAACACACACTGTAAGAAGTTAACGAAGTTTTCCAGGTTTCTCTTTTTCCTGGGCTCCTGAATTTTTGTCCACCTTTGACTTTACACAAGCACTGGGAGCTGATGGAAGCTTCTGGAAAACAGAACAAGCCCCCCCCAGCAGGTGCCTGTTGAAAACCAATGGACCACAAGACAAACATCTTCAGCTCAGCTGCCCGTCACATCACCTGCTGGCTGCTGATTCCATGCCTAGTTCTTCCTCTCCACCTGCTTTACCTCCTATAAAACAATTACAAGTTTCAGAGCAGCTCCCACTTGGCTCAAGAGGCTTCTGATACAAGGCCAGAGAACTCTGAATAACAGTTCCCTCACCCACTCCCTGCCCCATCAGCTGCAGCAGCCTTTGCCACAGTATCTCCTTAGTAGGTCTGAATTCGTTCGCTGTTATTTTTACTCTGCCCGAAGATAATGTATAATATTTTAGAGCATTCCACCTCTGTCCTGCTTGCCTTTATTAATGATTCCCTTTTATGGCTTTCAAGCCTTCATCCTTGAGTCAGAAGACACATGGGCAGAGAGATCAAATCCTTTAAGGTATTAACAAGCCCCTGCCTTCCTTGTAGGTTAGAATGGAAATGAATAGGTAGGGGGGCCCTTCATATGCAAACACCTCCAGATAATCAATTCTATTCTAATATCACGCTGACTGCAGAATCACAGCTTCTGAGGCCTTTAATACACTTCCAGCTGATGCCCGGGGTGCCAGAGAATAACAAAGAAAACACAAGAAGGTGGATGAAGCTAAAATATTTCATCAGATCACAGCAAGTTAAAAACTGCAAGCTGCAGAATGCCATTGTCCGTTTAGCCCTGAATGGGTCCAAATGAAAGTCACGAGTGTTTATAAATTACTAACTCTGTATTCTTGAAATACATATATCTTTTCCTGATATTCAGTAAGCTATTTTCAAATATAAAAGTGAGGCTCTATGAACTAACATTGGATTTAGTAACCAGCTCCCACCAGTTGCTCTCTCCACACGGGCACTATGGCAGGCAAAGGTGCACACAGACACACACACACACACACACACATACACTCACTAAGATGTTTTAGAAATAGATAAAATGTGACTAATATCCTTAATTTTAAATCATATTTACTGGCGCATATTTAATGAACTGCTAACTAAAATCATAGCAAACGTTAACATCCAGAAAGCGCACGAGAAAAAACAAGGGGAACCAGCATTATATCACACAGGAACTAAAGAGCGTGCAAATTTGAGACTGTGGGTACTAATAAGATAGAGTGGGGTGCTGAGGGATTGGTGGATTTTAGTAAGCAAACATTCCCCTGGCTTTAATGGGTTGTCCATACTTCCAGCAGCTTTACTTACAGTCAGTGAGGAAGTGGATGCATTTCAAGAGGATGGGTCTGGACCTCCACTGGATTCTAGATCCATAGCACAGAAGGGCTTCCTAAAGGAAATACTCACTCTAGGAAATGATAGAGGTAGGTATATGTAGCTAGAGAGTCCTCTGAGTCATACAAAGGGTTCCATGAGCTACAGACCCTAATCTGAGTAAGAAAAGATGGTGATTCAACATCCAAAACCCCCAATGTAAAGTCAGTGACGACTCCATCCTCAGCCACCTGGGAGGCTTTGCTTGCATTACACACTGACTTATCTAATTGGTGTCAGGTGCCTGTCAGTCACTCACTCGTCCTAGATGCTACTGTTGCTGAGCATTCCTTCTTCAACACATCCCAGTTCAGGAGCTTCAGAAGGACCAAGACCCAGCCATCGCCTTCACCCTAAACCCCATTCTACAGGCTACAAGATAACAAAATTCTGTTGTTTTAAGGATCTTGTGTGTTGGGTCCCCGGAACTGGAGTTACAGATGGTTGTCATTTGTCAGCTGCCTTGTGGGTGCTGGAAATCGAAGCCTAGTCCTCTGGAAGAGCAGCAGGTGCTCTTACCTGCCAAGCCATCTCTCCATCCCTAAGCATCACCCCTTCAAATGGGAAGTCTAACAATTAACTTGCAACACTTCCCATTGCTTCTCACAGCCTTGCTCCATCTACTGCCAGAACTGGGAACTATTTGCCCAACCTGACACCTTCACTTCTTTTTTTTTTCCATACATTGTTTTGTTTTATTTTTTCCATTCAAGAACATAATTAAAGAAATAAAATTTTTTTTTCCTTTCTTCCCCTTCTCCCGGTCCCCTCCCACTACCCCCCCACCCCTCCTCCCTCCCCCTTCTTCAACACCTTCACTTCTAATGGGAACACAGACCCACTGGGTCAAATGACTTTGTAAAAGCGGCATGGTAACTTAGCTCAGCATTTCTCCTCACATAGGACCACCTTATTCTAGCCACATTTCCTCATCTTGCTTGAAGGAATTCCTAGATTTTCCTCTAGCTCCAGTTTAAATCATGGGACATCCAGGTACAATGGTCATTGCCTGTGGCCCAGCCACCTGGGAGGCTGAAACAGGAGAGTCATGTGAACCAAGAAGTTTGAAACCAGCCTGAGAAACAGATGACTTTACCTCTAATACTAATACCAAAAATAATTGAATGAATGAATAAATAATGTTATGTTGAATGTCTGTCACTGGAAGCTACCATAAACAATTCTATACATACCTCTGACTTTGAAGGTTGATAAAGTTGACTCCTCCAGGCTACCATACAAATTAAATAACTATTTGGGTGTCAGGATAATGGGTCAGGATGTGGCATTACTTGCATCAAGGCACTGATCTTTTAAGATTTACTCTCTCTCTCTCTCTCTCTCTCTCTCTCTCTCTCTCTCTCTGTGTGTGTGTGTGTGTGTGTGTGTGTGTGTGTGTGTGTGTGTGTGTGTGTGTGTGTGTGTGTGTGTGTGTGTGTGTGCAGGTGCCCTTGAAAAGGTATCAGACCCCCTGTAAGTAGAGTTGCTGGCAATTGTGAACTGCCCTGCCCAATATGACCACTGCAAACCAAAACTCTAGGCCTCTGCAAATGCAGCAGGCACCCTTAAACTTAAGACGTAGGCATTGATTCCCAGCAGGAGAGGGAGAGCCAGGGGGCTTTGATTTTGCTGTTAGACTGTGATTGAGGGGCCGTCAAGATAGCTCAATGGGTAAAGGTCCTTGTAGCCCAGTCAAAGAACCTAAATCCAATCCCTGGAATCTAAATGGTCAAAGGAGGGAACCAACTCCTGCAAATTGATCTCTGATCTCCATGCCTGTGCAGTAGTGCACACTTGCATGGGTACATACACACACATGCATGGGTACACACATGCACACACACTGTGATTATTATTCTTCTACTGTTCTTAGATAGAAAGACCACAGGTGGATTGTCACAAAGCCTGTTAGACAACTTAGAAGCCAATGATCTCAAATGAGAGTCTTAGACAGTCCTCCAAGGTAGCCAAGATAAAATGTCAAACACTGGAGTACACACCGTGTACAAGTACAAATTAGCTAATATATTTAGTCTGAACAGATGTCTTCAGGGCAAAGATGCCCATCCAACAAGATGATACTGCCACCTGGGTCCCTCAGGATAATAACCCCCTCACTTCCTACCTGTGCACTTTCTTTCGTAATTTATATTTATGATCCTGGAAATAATAAGTCTCTGAAAAGCGATATGAAAAGCACTTCCTCTGCCAGTAAGGAATCCCTATCCACTCTTCCTAAACAGAAACCAGATGCTCACAAGGTAAGTTGATGTTTCAAACTACACCTCAAAGACGTACTCATCAAGCGATCTAGCGCTCAACTCATTCTGAAAACCCAAGTCACCATGATAACCTCCCTGAGACACTAGACACAGAAGCAGGTAACATGCTGGGAGCCACTGGCTGCCAGAGCCACCAGGTCAGAATTCTGGCTTATGGGATACTGTGGTGTCTACAGAAGAAAGGGAAGAACCAGGAAAGAGATAGGCAGACTTAGGAGAAAGCCAGGAATAGCCTAGACAATTACTTGGTGTTGGTTGACTGGAGAAAGAGTCTCATGTAGTGCAGGCTAGCCTCAAATTCATTATGTACCCAAAGAAGATAAGAGGACTTCTAATCCTCCTGTCTCCACCTCTTGAATGCTGGAATTATGGATATGCATTACACACAGTTTCTAAAGCTCTAGGGATCAGAACCAGGAACCTGTGCACGCTAGGCAAGCACTCTACCAACTGAGCTACCGCCACAGGCCACATTTGCTCCATGTTACATCAACTCCTCCATCATACAACCACCCTTTACTTTCCACTTGCAAGGAATATTGTGTTTGTACTAATTTCCAGTTGGAGAAACCAGGAAAACCTCCCCCTTGACCTGCCCCTTGACCTCCCTCTTTGTCAAGGTCCTGAATTTTTTTTTAACACATCTAACAACCCATTTTTGCCATGAGGTAACATCCGTATATTCCAGAGATGAGAATGTAGATGTCTGTGCAGCCTTCACCCGACCTTCCACGGGATCCAGAAGAAACATCAACCTGCTCCTTCACAGAAATATGTGGGGAAGTTAGGATAAAGCCAAAGTTCTTTTCTAGCAGTGGATATGATAAGGCCAGCAGTTCTGAGCTGAGAAGACATTCCCAATCCACGTGGACAGTGCCAACCCACGGTCCAGGTCCTAAACTGAATAAAAGGAGAGAGGGAGGTGACCGCCAACTGGCATTTGTCTCTCTCTACTTCCTAAACCATGGCCAGCTGCCTCAAGCTCCACCCCCCACAAGACAGGTAGCCAATCAAACTGCGAGCCAAAATGTACCCTGCCTGCCTTGGGTGCTTCTGTTGGGTGTTTTGTTGTGGTAACTAGGAAAGTGACTGTATACAAGCAGCAAGTCCTTAATAGTTTTCAATAGTGGTGGGTGCTCAGTTACCTCCACTTAGGAGAAAGTGCCTCAGTACATTATTAAATAATTCATTTTCACCCATTCCACACCAATTCTTTTTTTTTTCCATACATTGTTTTGTTTTATTTTTTCCATTCAAGAACATAATTAAAGATAAAAAAAAAATTTTTTCCTTTCTTCCCCTTCTCCCGGTCCCCTCCCACTACCCCCCACCCCTCCTCCCTCCCCCTTCTTCCTTGAAAGAGGGCATGGTGCCCTGCCCTGTTGGAAGTCCAAGGCCCACCCCCA
>PVIU01018961.1:7512-37800 GCA_004026605.1 Ondatra zibethicus
ACCCGTGTGCCAAGGGCGTCCCTGGGGACCCGTGTGCCAAGGGCGTCCCTGGGGACCCGTGTGCCAAAGGCGTCCCTGGGGAACCCGTGTGCCAAGGGTGTCCCTGGGGAACCCGTGGATTTCCAGTGTGTGGGAGCAGGACAGAGGGGCCCTGAACCTGTGCCAACCACACAATGGTCCTTTGATTCACTCGGGCTAGGCCACAGCGGTCCAGCATGAGGGGTCAGGCCTCAGCTAAGGTCAGTGCTGTCCACCCCCTCCACTCCCTCCTGCAAACTCTTGGTGAGAACATAGGGTCCCATGCCCCACTCCAACCTAGGAACACCCTTGGGGGACTTCCAGGGGCCAGAGCCAGGTCAGTATCCTTCCTCACTGGCACAGGACAGCTATGGTGAGGAAAAGGATGGCTTCCACAGCCAGTGGATCCGCTGGAGCTTCAGAACGCCAAGAATTGGGGGGAAGATGTCACCTGAAGGGATCTGGAGTAGATGTTAGGATGGGGGTGATCTCAGGAAACCCAGTGCTCCCTATAGTACCCTCTGTATTTTCTAGTTCTAGATTAATTTATCTGTGTATTTTTCAAATATATTTATTTTATATGAATGGGTGCTTCATTTGCCATGCCTATGCACCATGTGTGTGCAGTACCTGAAGAAGCCAGAAGAGGGTGTCAGATCTTCTGTAACTGGAGTTACAGACAGTTGTGAGTCTCCATGTGGGTGCTGGAAACTGAACCCCAGTACTCTGGAAGAGCAGTCGGTGCTCTTAACTGCTGAGTGTTCTCTGCAGGCCCTCATATGTGTGTTTTCTTGTCTAAACCATGAGCTGGGTGAGGATAGTACTAGATCAGCCTTGGTCATTGGGATTCCCCAACACCACGGCTTGTCCACTAATGATCCCAACTCCACGAGTGACTACATAGGACTCAAGGGCATTTCAAGGAACAGTGACCTAGCTACTTTGGAGGCCTCATATAGGAGGTTCTGGGTTCAACAGAGAAGTCCCCAGGAGGCCTCAGAGGTAAAAACACCCCAGCCCCATACCAGTGTTACCCTTATGGACTGTGGGGATCCCACGGCACCTATGTTCTGCCTATGCCAGAATCTAAGTGTTCGGCCTGGGTGGAAGAGGAGACAGTCTCCCATTCCTTCTCAACACATTTTTTTCTGTGTATGTGTGTAGGGGTCAGAGGACAACTTGAAGGAATCAGGTCTCCTACCATGAGTGTCTGTGTCCTGATGATGGAACTCAGGTTGTCAGGCTTGGCTGCAAGCACCTTACCCTTTGAGCCATTTTTCTGCTGTGGTTATTCTGAGGCAGGGTCTCACCATGTCCTGGAACTCACTCTGCAGACTGGGCTATCCTCGAACTCACAGAGATCTGCCTGCCCTTGCCTCCCAAGCGCTGGAATCACAGGCACACGCCGGCCTGACTGTTTTGACAGAGGGTCTTCCTGCCCTGGACTCCCTAGGTAGACCGGTTTAGACTTGAACTTGTGACTCTCCTAAGTGCTGGGATTTTAGGGTGCGCCTCCGTGCCTGATGATTTCTGCCTGGGGGTGTGGGGGTCCAGATGCACGAATGCACCCACCGAGGCCAGAGGACATCAGGTGTTCTGCTCTAGCGCTCTTGGCCTTACCCCTTCCACACAGACACTCTCGCGGAAGTTGGAGCTAGGCTCTCAGTCAGCCAGCCCAGCGAGCCCTCCGGTCGGTCTGCAGTCCCCACAGTTCTGGGCTTAGGGTCTCTTTTGCCCTATAGGCTCGCTTTTAACACAGGTGCTGGAGTTTTTGAACAGGTCCTCCTGTTTATATGGCAATCAGTCTTAACTCCTGAATACATCTTCTGACCCCTGGGTTTTGTTTGCCCTTTTTGAGACAGAATCTCAGGTCGCTCAGACTGGCCTGAAGTTCCCTCTGACCTCGATCCTCCAGCCTTCTGGCCGGCCTGTGAGGTGCAATGGCAGGTGTGTGCCACCGAGCCCACGGAACCCAGGGCTCGTGCGTGCTGGGCAAGCCCTCTGCCCACCGAGTTAGCTACTGATGACCTCGACTCGAGTTTGACTCACTCTGAAGCCCCAGCTGGTCTGGAACTCACAGCAATCCTCCTGCTTCAGCCTCCCAACTGCTAGAATGAGAGGTATGAGCCTTTAAACAGCTGGGAACAGCTTTGCCTCCTTGGGGCTTGTCAGTGTGAAGGTCAGACCAGAGGCTAAAGAAACCAGACAACCTCACTGTCATACCCAGCCCGTACTTCCAGACATTCTCCAGGTGAAGACCCCAAAGGAACACTGACACCTGGAGGTGTCCACCTTAGTCAACTCCCAGAACATGCCCCCCGGGCCGCAGTTTGTGACCTGACCCCACTGTGGACTGTTCTTTCTAGACAACTGTCTGGTTCCCAGATGGGACAGGGCCTGCCCCCGGCGGCCACCCCCGCGCAGGCCCGGGCCCTGCGCCTAGGGGACACGTCCGTCCCGCCGCGCCCCGCCCCGCCCGCCGCCGGCCCCGCCCGCCTTGGGCTTTTATAGGCCGAGGCGCCCGCACTCACAGAGTCCCCGCTGCTCCACACACACTCGCCATGTGTCCTGGGGCACTGTGGCCGCTGCTTTGGGGAGCCCTGGTCTGGGCGGTGGGATCCGTGGGTGCCGTGATGGGCTCGGGGGATTCCGCGCCCGGTGAGTGGGGCTGGGCGGAAGGGGCGGGAGAGTGGGCCACCCACGTGGCCTGCGGAATGCGGCAGGGGGATGTCTGGGGGTGCGCTCTGGTTGGGTAGGCGAGTGGGGTGCTCCACGCCTCCAGCCTCAAGAGAGGACTGACATTTATTTATTAAGCTCCTACTGTTTACCTGCTTTCCCATGAGACCACAGAACCCAAAGTTGTGGGTACTTTTTCCATCCCCGTTCTCAGGATGGGTAAACTGAGGCTTGGGGTCATGAACCTTGTAAGTGACACTGTGGGTGGCTCCTTTAGAGAGACATCTCTTTTAGAGAGACATCTCTGGGTGGCTGGACCTGCTAATGCCATCTGGGTGGAGGGTTTCAGGATCCCCTAGATGGAAGCCTCTGTTGGCATGGTGTACCTGCATCTGGCTGGGAGAGCTCTAGCCTCAGTTTCCCTTGTTTGAAAAGTGTTTGCTGAGGTGCTGGGGCCCAGTTCGAGGAAGGCGGTCCGCAGTGTCTCCTGAGCACGGATGAGGGGATGCAGCTGTCCCCATTTAAGGGTGAAGAAAGCCGAGGGTTCTGCGTTCCAGCCTCCACCCCGCCCTTCAGGGCTGCTGGCCTCCAGGGGAGCCGAGCCCCCTCCCCTAGGGCCGCGTCCCCCGTCCCATCCCAGGGGAGTGAGCTCACGCAGAGGGAATGTTCCCCAGTTGGAGTGAGTAAGAGGCGGGTCAGGCGAGGGGGGGCTGCAGGCCAGGGGCTCGGCTGCCCTGGGCACTGTCTAGACAGGGCAGAGGCGGGAAGCCAGTGCAGGCCCACAGACCCTCACATGCCGAGTGCCTGGCATTTGAAGGGGCTGGGCAGGGTGCCAGTTCTCAGGCCGGAGGCTGGGCAGGAGCTGGTGGTGGAGCACTGGGGTGTGCTGAGAGGAGGAGAGCTCCCCCCAGAGCAGAGTCAGGACCATAACTGCGGCTTTCTGTGCCTTTTTCCTGTGTTGGGGGACAGGATATCCATGATAGCAATGGACAGCTCTCAGTTCGAGGGGGCATTAGACCTGGAGTATTGGGGGTTGGTTAGGAGTTTGCCACACAAAAAATGTACGCACAGAATAATTCATAGGTAGAGATGAGGGTCTGGAGTCACCCTCCTCCTCCATTTCCGCATAGGTGGTGTGTGCTGGCTCCAGCAGGGCAGAGAGGCCACTTGCAGCCTGGTGTTGAAGACGGACATCAGT
The DNA here is from genome assembly GCA_004026605.1 of Ondatra zibethicus. Classification (NCBI taxonomy): domain Eukaryota; kingdom Metazoa; phylum Chordata; class Mammalia; order Rodentia; family Cricetidae; genus Ondatra; species Ondatra zibethicus. The sequence goes on from PVIU01018961.1 coordinate 11,405, forward strand.
CGGGAGGAGTGTTGCTCCTCCAGCAGCATCAACACCGCCTGGTCCAACTTCACTCACCCAGGCAACAAAATCAGCTTGCTGGGCTTCCTGGGCCTGGTCCACTGCCTGCCGTGCAAAGGTGAGGGGTGGGGTCCCGATGGTCTCTCTGTGGGCCTGGAGAAAGTGCTGGGGAAGGACTTGGAGAGAATGGACATGAGATGTAGGGTATTGGGAGGTGATTAGGAGTTTGCTGGGTTGAGCCCACAAGGAAGAGCACACTGTCTCTAGGAGGGCCGGGTGCCACAGGCAGCTTATCCAGGAGTCAAGGCTGCAGATCTGCACTGGCTTCTGGGATAGGATTAATGTCAGGTCAGCCTGGCTGTGTCCCAAGCCCACTGCCACATGCCCCTCCTCCAGACCCCACCCCTAGCTTCTGGGAAGAGGACACATATCCAGAACTGCCTGGCCTGGGCCTAAGGGCCTATGGTTGCCTTCTCCAGCCTCCTGTGTCCCTGGGTCCTGAGGACAGTAATTTGCCCCCCCCCCTTAGTACTTTGGTTTCCTGAAGTTGGCTAGAGGGTCAGTTCCCGATGCACAGGTGGGTGGGTGGGTGGGCCCTGTGTGGAGCCCAGGCTAACCCTGTCATGTGGCTCTCTCCAGAGAGTTCAAGGTCTGTTCTCCAGACCCACAAAGCAACTGAACTGGGAGAGGGAAGGATGCCCATTCTGAGTCTATCATGATGTTCTCAAGCTAGGATCTGTGCGGTCCTCCTGTACTTGGAGCCATAACAGCCTCAGTTTCCCATCTGTAAAATGGTGGCTGTACAACGTATTAAAAGGCACACATGGCCAGGAGCGGTGGTGCAGGCCCAGATTCCCAGCACTTGGGAAGTAGAGGCAGGAGGATTAGGAGTTCAAGGCCAGCCTATGCTATAGGAGATGCTGTCTCAAAATAACAAAATAAAGCCTTGTGTGGGGCAAGGTGAAAACCCCAACACAAGACTTTGTCTAGGCGAGCCTCAGTGTCTCCACCTGAGACATGAGGATGTGCAGGGTGAACCCCTCCCCCAAGCCCTAGTGGGAACCCTCTAGGTACATGCACTCAGTCGTTGTGCACTGGGGTGAACCTGGACTCCAGTGGCACGTGTGAATCACACCTGTGCACGTCCTGTGTCCCTAGATTCCTGCGACGGCGTGGAGTGTGGCCCCGGCAAGGCGTGCCGCATGGTGGGGGGCCGTCCACACTGCGAGTGCGCACCCGACTGCGAGGGGCTTTCCACGGGCTTGCAGGTCTGCGGCTCTGATGGCGCCACCTACCGGGACGAGTGCGAGTTGCGCGTGGCGCGCTGCCGTGGACACCCGGACCTACGCATCATGTATCGAGGCCGCTGCCAAAGTAAGGGCCGCGGTCGTGGAGGGGCGGAGCCGAGGAGGGGCGGGGCCATGAAGATGAAAGCGGGGCCTGGAGGCGGGGCTTAGGGAGATAAGACGGGGAGGTAGTGCACGATGAGGGGTGGAGTCGGGCAGCTGAGGAGCGGGGAGTAAGGGAGGTGTGACCGAGCAGGGGCGGAGCCTGGAGCAGAGGCGCTTGGGGAGCGATGGGCCTACTTAAGGGCATGGTCTGAAATGGGTGTACTCCGGGGCAGGGCCTTGAGGGGCGTGACCTGTACGGGGTTTGGGGGGCAAATGTCGGTAAACGGGCTCTGTAGAGGCGTGGCCACGACGGCCGTATTCTACGGAGGGGCCTGAGGGTCAGGTCAGGTGGGTGTCAAAGTCGCCAGGCTGTCTTCAGAGTTTGAGCCCGAGCCCCGGGATAACTGCAACTCTCGGGCGTGTCCGGGGGCAGGGCTGTGCGCAGCAGCACGTAGCATTCCACAGCCCTGCGGGCCAGCGTGCCCTCACAAGTGCTGGCGCGGGAGAAGCTGCGCAGCCAGGGAAAGAGGCTCGGGATGGACTGGGAGGGGGAACGTGGGTGTAGCCATGAAGGCAACCTGATGGGTGGAGCTTGGCAGAACGGGGCAGGGTTTGACAGCTGAATGGGGCGTTGTCCTGGGGGCGGGGCTTGTCTCTGAAGTCCTGGGCTTGACGGAGGTGAGCAGGGCTCGCGTTTTAGGGTGGGGCTTAATAGAGCCGGGGTCTTGACAGCAGCTTGGAACTGGCGTTCCAGGGAGGGGCTTGAAGACTGGCGATACCTTTATGTCCTAGGAATGGGGCTTTCTAGTGGAGTCCTAGTCTAAGGGTAGCTGGACTCATTGGGAGGAAACACCATCCAGGACCTGACCCGCCCTCTCTCGGGCCCACAGAGTCCTGCGCTCACGTAGTGTGCCCACGGCCCCAGTCATGCCTTGTGGACCAGACCGGCAGCGCTCATTGTGTGGTGTGTCGTTCTGCCCCCTGCCCGGTGCCTTCCAGCCCCGGCCAGGAACTCTGTGGCAACAACAACGTTACCTATATCTCCTCGTGTCACCTGCGCCAGGCCACCTGCTTCCTGGGTCGCTCCATTGGAGTTCGCCACCCGGGCATCTGCACAGGTGAGACTCGAGTGGGTCTGTGCGTTGGTCCACCAAGGGACAGCACATGCGCTCACTCTTGCCCATTTCCTCCATCCCTGCAGGTGCCCCCAAAGTACCACCAGAGGAGGAAGAGAACTTCCTGTGAGCTGCAGCAGCTGGGCCTGGTATTTGAGGCCTTCCCGATTTTATTTATTGTCACAGAAAAGATTCTAATTTATGTCACGTGGACATTCCCCAAACCTGGCCTTGACAGCACTTGGGGTCCCCTAGGGTCCTGAGCATGTCTCACAGGGACTGAAGGGAGGTTTATAAGGGTTGGTATGTGCCATCACCAGGTACTAGGATCAAGTTAGGATCCCAGACACCTGCTGCCCAAGGAGGGCAGCTTCACGGAGACCCCTGCTTGATCTCTCCGCCTGCTTTCCAGACTGGAGCTGAGTCTCAGGGCACAGTCAGTGGTAGTGTGTCTGCCTCAACTGCTGTTCACACAGGGCCTCTTGGCCTCAGCCCAGAGAAACACTGGGTTCTTCCCTATTTGCTCCACTTAAGGAGGGACCTGGTGGGAGCATTGGGCTGTGACTTACTGGTAGGCTCAGGGTAGCCAGTGGATGCCAGGACTCACTGTGCTCAGAGTCACTCTAGTGCCTACCGCCCTGTTCTGGAGACACCAGAATCAGCTTCTACCCAGTGCCCACCCAGTCCCCTATACATCAGTCAGGTGCTGTTTGGGGCATGACCCTTCCCTCTGACAGCTGCCACTCAAAATTACCCACATGTGCCTTGAAGGAGCCCACAAAGAATGGGGAGCTGTAGCTCAGTAGCCAGAGGGCCTTCCCAGTTCACACAAGGCCTGGCCTTTGTCTCCAGCACCGTGTAAAACAGACATGGGGGCACATGCCTGTCACCCCAGCACTTGGGAGATAGAGGCAGGAGGATCAGGAGTACAGGATCAGCCTTGACTGCACAGTGAGTTCAAGGTCAGCTTGAGACCTTATAGCTCTAAAAAACTTAAAAGGGTTGGGTGGTTGTAGGGCCATATTATACAGGCCCATATTTTTACACGCCTTTAATCCCAACTCTGGGGAGGCAGAGGCAGACAGATCTCTGTGAGTTTGAGGACAGCCAGGGCTGTTACACAGAGAAACCCTGTCTCAAAAATAAATAAATAAATAAATAACTTTAAAAAGGAAGACAAAAATGTTCAGTCACATGTAGAGAATCATAGGAGCATGCAGAGCCCCCCATGTGGGGAAGGATTTCCCAGGGTCTTTTCTATTATCCACCCTCAAGTCCTCAGCTGGGCCTTTCTTGCAGTATCCCAAAAAGTGTCCTTAGCAGGCAGCCGAGGCAGCCTTTCCCACCCTGGGGTTCTGCCTCACCAAAGAAATAAAGACGATAAAACCACTATGGTGACCAGGACCACCTGCCTGTTCTCTCTGAGCCTGGAGACTAGGGTAGGGCGTGGACCACCTGTGAAAGCTTCTAAAGATGGGGAGCACGGGGCAAGTGGAGCGGACGCGGAAGTGGGCCATTCTGGGTCTTAGAGGTACAGGACAAGATGGCTCAGGAGTGAAGGTTGATACAATGATTACTGTTGAGGCAACTTTAGCATAGAAGGCCAGGCTAATCTTCGATTTCAGGGATCGAGTGATACCATTTTTGTTGTTGTTGTTGTTGTCACTATATATATTAGTCCCCTGTCTATGTGTTAGTGGGGTTAGACTGCCGTCCATAAGGGAACAGAGAATGCACAAAGGCCCAGGAGCCACCTGAAAAGGGGACCTATGGTGTGGGAGTGGATGATGCACTCAGGAGTGGGAGCCTAGTGGGCGTAGGAGCTGTGGAAGGGTCTTGGCTAAGTGGGCTCCTTGCTGACTACACATCAAGCCATATAGCATGTATCTTCTTAGCCTTCAGTACCACTGTTCATTTAGTATGGGTGCCTGCAGCCCAAGCCCCAAGTTCCAGGACTCTCCAGCCAGCTCCGAGCCATTCATCTCGCTCCAGTGGGGGCTGAGAGGCCAACATCCCTCAGAACATCTCCTAGAACAAGGGGAGGAACTTCTCCGAACCACATTCCAGGCCACAAACATAGACACCTGAGTATAGACATCCGGAGTCTTGGGGTCACCACACTAGAGACCTGAGAAGAAGACAAGGCCATGGGCCCAGCTCCCACAGACCAAGAAGGGTCCCCCAGAGTCTGCCTGGAGTGAAAAAAAAAGGTTGGAGTTAGGTGTCACTCTTGGGGGCTTGTGTCCCCCAAAGGAGTCTCTTACACACAGACAGGTCTGGTTTTTTGAGCAATACACAGCCTGCTTAGCAGTGTGCCCCAGCCCTCTGACGTGTCTCCCGAAACAACTGAAGTTTCTGTTAAATCTCAGCTCCCAGGCTCTCTTCAGTGAAAATCCCCACCATAGCGTGGAATCAACGTTTAGCAGCCAAGCTGCTGAGAGCGGGGCTGTCTCTGCCCCTACTGGGCGTGCTTCATATGTTTCTGTCTGCAGTTCCAAGACACAGCCTGCAGAAATGAGTGCGGCCACTCTGTGTGGCTCTCAGCCACCGCTCCCCTTCCTGGGGCTCAGTTCTCAGAGCTCGCCTTGCGCAACCCTGACCCCTCCTGTGGGCCGTCACAGGAGCAGAACCCACGCCACTGGCAGTCCCCACTGTGGGCACAGAGCATGGCAGAATTCAGCTTGCTGTTGCAGACACTCAGGTCCAGCATGCGAACCTCAGCTTCCATCAGCCCCGGCACGATATCAGGCAGCATGTCCTGGCCAGTGGTGGCCTGGCACCTCTCTGTGGCAATCACAATAGCCTCACAGCAGCACCCGGAACAGCTGAGCCCTTCATCCCCGGGAGGAGTGCTGCATTCAGTGCCACCCTGAATTATTTTAGTGTCCCCTCAGGGACACCAAGGTACAGGCTGTGTCAAGAATCAGTAGCAAGCCAGGAAATGATGGCACACGCCTTTAATCCCAGCATTCGGAAGGCAGAGGCAAGTAGATCTCTGTGAGTTCAAGGCCAGCCTGATCTATCTACAGAGTTCCAGGACAGGCTCCAAAGCTATACAGAGAAACCCTGTCTCAAAAAACAAAAATAAATAAGTAAGTAAATAAATAAACAGAATCAGTAGAAGCTGCGCTCCACCCACCATCAGGACCCTTGCCTCCTCTTCAGGCAGCTCCATCCTGGACCAGAGATATGACCCCACCTTACCTCTCAGCTTCCCCCACTCCTTAGCTCTCCATAACTCCCACTGTCCTCGGGGTGAAGGCTCCTGGCCCGCCCCCCGCCGGGCTCCTGAACTGGGGGTGTCTTTCCATTCAGTCTCGGGCCTCAGATGAGACATCGCCCTTCAGGAACCTCCCGGAGTCCCCAGTGCAAACAGGCACCAGTCAGCTGTGGAGCTGTTGGGAGCCTCTGCGAGGTCTCCTGCCACTCACTGAGGTGAGGACAGAAAGACCAGACCTCCAGGGAGGGGCTACTCCAAGTAGCTGCACCTTTACCTCAGTTTCTCCACCTGTACTAGATGTCAGTTGACTTTAGGGAGCCTCACCCCCAGGCTCTGGCAGATGGAACCCTCATTCCCTCCTTTTTACCCTAAGACACTGTCCTGCCCTGAAGCCCAGAGCACTCAGGGAGACCACTTGCCTGTCAGCCAGTTCTGAGACGCTTCCTTGAGAAGCAGGACCTCGGGGCTCTTGGCTTTGATTTTGATTCTGACAGAGGCAGGACTTATGGAGGGTTCTGGGCAGTGGAGGTGAAAGGCAGGATTCAGAAGTCCGAGGTCCTGCCAGCCATTTTCAGACAGAATTCGAAGACCACAGGCATGGACCAGTGGCAGAGCCCTTTCCCAGAATGCAGGAAAAGGGTTCAGACTAAGTGTGGTGGCACATGTCTTTAAACCCAGCACTTGGGAGGCAGTAGTAGGCAGATCTCTGAGTTCCAGTGAGACCCTGTCTTGAAAAGAGTTCATCCCAACCCACAAGAAAATTAAGCCAGGTGGTGGTGGCGCACGCCTTTAATCCCAGCACTCGGGAGGCAGAGGCAGGCGGATCTCTGTGAATTTGAGACAAGCCTGGTCTACAAGAGCTAGTTCCAGGACAGGCTCCAAAGTCAGGTGGGCCCGGCTCTGCCAGCCACCCTCCCGCAGCTCATCCTTAACAGGCAGATGTCGTTGGCCTGTGTGGCAGGCTGGTAGCTGGGATGCTGGACGACAGCTGCAATGCTAAACACCTGTCGTGTGAGCTCCAGTTTGAGCAGTGCATAGGCCGCAGGCAGCACCAGGCCAGTGGAGGAAGCCCCTGTGGGGGACACCGGGTAAGCCCACCAGTTCACCGCATCATGAGCTCACGCAGCCCTCACTGCAGGTTTACAGCGCCCTCTGCTACTGCAGTGCTCCAGTCCTTGCAATAGCAATTTAAAGAGTTACAAAAATACACTTAAACTGAACACAGTACAGACTTATTTGCTATAATTCTTACTTCCATGATACTATTTTGTAGTGCTGAGTATGAAACTAAAAGCTTCAAGCTCGCTAGACTAGTGTTCTACCCATGACCATGCCCCGACCCAGCCCCTCACTGGGGATTCTAGGCGGGGCTCCACCCTGACCACGCCCCCAGCCCCTCACTGGAGGATTCTAGGCGGGGCTCCACCCTGACCACGCCCCCAGCCCCTCTCTGGCGATTCCAGGCGGGGCTCCACCCTGACCACGCCTCCAGCCCAGCCCCTCACTGGGGATTCTAGGCGGGGCTCCACCCTGACCACGCCCCCAGCCCCTCTCTGGCGATTCCAGGCGGGGCTCCACCCTGACCACGCCCTCAGCCCCTCTCTGGGGATTCCAGGCGGGCTCCACCCTGACCACGCCTCCAGCCCAGCCCCTCACTGGAGGATTCTAGGGGGAGCGCTACTATTCAACTTCAACTATTTATTTATTTGTTTTTATTTGAAACAGGTTCCCAGTCTAGAGCTAAAATTTAACTTCAATTTTCTATCATCCTGACTCAGTATTCCAGTCTTCTGGCTAACTGGAATTCCCAGATGGTGCTGCTATTCCCAGCAGTGACATGAAAGTGCCCCAGGGGGAGGAGTTGGTCCTGTCTGCAAGCGTCCTAGCTTCTGGTGGCCTTTAGTTTATCCCTTAGTGGCCCCAGAATGTCACCTGTCATTGGAGCAGTGGACAGCTGACATGAAGCAGAAAGCCTCCGCAGTGACGACGGCCACTGAAGCAGAGGCCATGCAGTGCTGGGAATGTGGTGTCACTTCACGGCCCCACAGCGACCTGAGATAGGACAGGGAGATGGGCCAGTGGAGGCCAGCCCTGGCAAGAAGCAGGGGTGGAGTCTGGGCTGAGAGGAAAGGGGTAAACAGAGGCACTCTGGAGACAGAGACAGGCAGATCTCTGTGGGTTCAAGACCAGCCTGGTCCACATGGAAAGTTCCAGGACAGACCATCCCTAAATTGAGAGAGAGGGAGAGAGGTGGTGGTGGGAGCTTGGGCATTCTGACTGGGTGTGGTGGTGCTCACCGAGCATCCCAAAAGGTAGAGGTGGAAGGATCAGGAAATCAAGGTCATTCTCAGCTGCACAGCCTTTAATCCCAGCACTGGGAAGCAGAGGCAGACAGATCTCTGTGAGTTCAAGACCAGCCTGGTCTACAAGGTGAGTGAGTTCCAGTACAGCCAGGGCAACAGAGAAACCCTGTTTCAAAAAAAAGACAGTCTAGGCGGTGGTAGTGCACGCCTTTAATCCCAGAACTTCTAACACTTCGGAGGCAGAGGCAGGTGGATCTCTGTGAGTTCGAGGATAGCCTGGGCTACAGAGTGAGTTCCAGGACAGACTCTAAAACTACACAGAGAAAAAAAAAGAGAGAGACTTGGAAAAATTGTCCATCATTTAAAACCCCTGGCTGGTCCTGGGACCCAGGTTCAATTCCCAGCACCTACATGGTGGCTCATAGCCATCTGTAACTCCAGTTCTAGAAGATCTGGTGCCCTCTCTTGGCCGCCTCAAGTACTGCATGCATGCAGACATGCAAGCAAAACATAAAGAAAGGGAACCCAGGGCCCACAAGCCTGTTCCTGAGCTGGCTGAGATGCCTGCAGGCACCTCATGCTCGAGCCTACGGCCACCATTTCTGGTTCAGCAGTTAGACAGCCTGGAGTCACCAGGAGTCACCTTGGGAAGGGGTTAATGGCAGTTTGAGGTTCTCACCAGGGCAGCTGCCAATTCCCAGTCCTGGGCATGGCTGCGGCAGGATGGCATCTCCCTGGCAAGGTCTGCAGGTGGAAGAGGCACCTCGCCAACGGTCCAGCCCCAAAAGTAGGAACAGGGAGGGAAGGGAGGGAGCTGTGGTCAGGGTGTAGAGCAGGCATTTCTGGGAAACAGGGAAGGCAGGCGGTTCAACTCTCCCATAGCCCCAAGATCACTGCTCGTGAAAGCCCAGAAGATCATATTGTCAGCTCAGACTCATCCAACATCTTCCTACAAGTTTATCTGGCCCCAGCCAGGCAGGCTGAAAACATGTCATTTTCATGCTGGAAGTGCCAGCCCTGCCTACCCGTCTGTCCCTAGCCAGGTAGCCCCTGGTAAGCACCTTGACCCTTAACCTCAGTTTCCCCATCATGAACCTCAAGTCTGTAAGGATGATGAGGAAGCTGACTCTTTGGAGATCTCAGGGTTTGGCTGACTTTGCTGTATTTAGTGAACCCCTACTGTGTACCGGACTTTGTTGGAAGAGCTGGGGATATAGCAGAGGTGAATCCAGCAGAGGCCTGGGTCTAGAGCTCACCTAGCGGGATATGCGCGAGGCTTGCGTTTCTTCATGTTGGGGACCTCTTGGAGAGAATGTTTAGATAGGTCCCCCATGAACCCAGGCTGGCCTCAAATTCAATATGTGGCTGAGGATGATCTTGTGTTGGGGGAGGCTGCTCGTTTGTTTCCCGACTGCCCAGACTCCCAATATAATCACACAGAAACTATATTAATTAAATCATTGCTTGGCCTATTAGCTCTAACTTCTTATTGGCTAGCTCTTATAACTTAAATTAACCCATTTCTATTATTTTATATTTACCAGGGGCTCATGGCCTACTGGTGAGGTTCCGAGTGGCGGCTGGCATCTTTCTCCTCTGGCGGCTTACCTGGCACCTCACTGACTCTGCCTACTGTCTCTCTATATCTCTTTCATCCTGGCTTTACTCTGTTAAGTCATTGGCCAGAAGCAACTTCTTTATTAACCAATGGCAATAAAACATATTCACAACATACATCACCTCCCACATCAAGCTTGAACGCCTGATCCTCTGGTCTCCAGCTTTCAAGTACCTGATGAGATGACAGGTGAGAGCTACCCTGGCCCCACCTAACTGGGAGCTTCAAGCTCCCTCGGATGCAGAAGGAGTGTAGAGCACATGCCGGCTGGGCTTGCACTGGTCCTTGTTTGGTGGCCAATGCTCTAGCTTAGTTGGACACAGAAGGCTGGTTCCCTAGTTGGCCTGTAGGACCTACCCCAAAGCTGATGGAAATGTTGGGGCCTGGAAGGGGACATACTGACCTGGATGAACCCAGAACACACAATGGTGCTCAGGCCCCAAGGTCCCCCATGCAGCTCAGAGAGAAGGGAGGGCATAGGGCCAGCAAGGCCACCCTGCAGGGAAAGGGCACTATTATTTTGACTACCTCTTCCCCAAGAGGCTCGTTTCTACCACTCTGAGGTTGAAGCATGGAGTTCTGCAACATGGGCTCTGGAGGAAGGGAGGGTCAGGAACAGAGTGCTGAGAGGCAGGGCTCGGGGAGGCGATGACAACAGACAGGGCTTGTGGGAGTAGAGGGAGAGATCCCACATAGAGAGGAGAGACACAAACAGAAACAGAGACAGAGAGGGACACAGAGAGAAGGGAGACAGCAACAAAGAGGAAGGGGGAGAGGCAGAAAAGAGAGTAACTGGAGACAGAGTGAGACAGAGATGGATGGGAGGACAGAGAGACAAAGACAAGGACAGAAAGAAAGCCAAGTCAGCCGTGCTCACCTTTAATCTCAGCCCTGGAGACACTGGCAGCTGGGTCTCTGTCAGTTTAAAGCCAGTCTGTTTACAGAGTGAGACCTTGCCAAAAAAACAAACAGAAAGAGGAGCTGTAGAAGTGGCTCAGCAATTAAAGCACTAGCTGTCCTTCCAGAGGACCCGGTTCAGTTCCCAGCCCACATGGTGGCTCACAATCGTCTGTAACTCTAGTTGCAGGGGATCTTACTTCCTCTTCTGGCCTCTGTGGGTACTGCATGCACATGGCTCATATACACAGGAACATACGCAGAACATAAAATATAAAATTAGCTGCTGGTGGTGGCGCACACCTTTAATCCAAGAACTCAGGAGGCAGAGGAAGACGGGTCTCTGAGTTCAAGGATAGCCTGGCCTACAGAGCGAGTACCGGGCAGCCAGGGCTGCAGAGATACAAAAACACACACAGCAAGTGAAGGAAAGGCGCAGGCTGCAGACTGGGTGGGGCTGTTGCTTCCCCATTTCCTTCTGCTTTGGTGAACAGTTGTGAAATGTAAAATCATCTTGTGTTCACCTCAACTGCCAAGCTCACTGCAACCCCCAAGAACACGGCATAGTCTTAAGAAATCCAGGGAGGTTTTCAGCTTTGATCTGGGGTATGTGGGAACCCTATGAGTATTAGGGCTGAGGAGGAAGAGAAATCTCAACCCTCCCATATGCCCACTGGAGTTTTCTTTCTCTCTTTCCTTTGTAGTTATTTGTTTGTTAATTAAGTTATTGATTTGAAGGGGGTTGGCGGCGCACGCCTTTAATCCCAGCACTCGGGAGGCAGAGGCAAGCGGATCTCTGTGAGTTGGAGGCTAGCCTGGTCTACAGAGTGAGTTCACCACCTGACTGTCAATAATGTTTTGACACACAGCATATAGACTATCAATACTGATAAAGTTTTATTGGTACACGACCACATTCACATGTCTCCTCCAGCTCCTTTGGTGTTCATGACAGAGAACAGTCCTTGCAGCGCAGACTAGCTGGCCAACAGCACTGGCAATGTAAAAACCCACCAAGTCCACCAGACCCTCAGTGTGTCCTGGGCCCTGTTCTAAGGGCTGTTAACCCTCCAGCAGCCTAAGGAGGTGGGATGGACAGAAAGACACAGAGGCCAAGAAAAACACAGATCCAAACCCAGGGGAGATAGACAGGTGTGGTGGCGCAGGCCTGGCCGAGGCGGGGGATTCCTGTGAGTTTCAGGCCATCCTAGTCTACATGGTGGGACCCGGACAAAAGAAAACAAAAGCAAGGTGGATGGCTCCTGAGGAGGGGAACCGAGGGTGTCCTTGGACCTCCACATGCACACAAGGTGAACACACAGGCTACAAAACCAAGCCAAAAAAGAGAATTTTGTGCCACACTCTCCCTGCTCTACCCCAAGGCCTAATGAGTAACTGTTTAGAGCCAAGGCAGTCCAGGGAGGAACACAGGAGCAAAGTCTGAGTTAATCTGCTGCCTCTTCACTCACTCTGGCTGACTGAACTCTTGAGTTCAATAGACCATATCCAGCCTTTAGCCCAGGCTGGGCTCCTTCGGGAGCTGAGGCCCCCACCCTCAACAACTGCTGCTGTAGCTATCCCGCGGCTCGGGGCTCCACTTCAGGCCCCGAACTGTATCTGGACTCTTTTTCTCCCATCCAGAGCTCAGGGTGACTGGGTCCGGGATCTGGGCGACGCTTTGGGGTGCAGCTGCGCCGGTGGGGGCGTCTGTGGCCAGCAGGAGGCGCGCGCGGGCGCGCGGGGTGCAGGGAGCGCGCAGAGGCGGCGCGCGCACGAGCCCACCCGGCCGCGCCCGGACAATACCCGGCGCGCTGGGGACTATGCCCGCGCCGGTGCCGCCCCCGCTCCGCGCAGCCCTGGACGCCAGGCCCTAAGAGTCGGTCCTGCCCCGCGCTGCACCGCCCACGGACCTCGCGGGAGATGGAGTGAGTACCGGGCCTCGCGCGCTCCGCCGCCCCAGGCCCCCAACGAGAGTCGAAGCGGGGAGACTGTTCCCAGCTGCAAAGGGGAGGGATCGAGCTGGGCCGCGCGCTCCAGGCCTGATCCCCAATCATTCTGGCGGGGGCACCCGGATTGCACCCACACATCGCTTGCAGGATGCAAAGGAGAGAGGCCCATGCTCCCGCACGACCCTTCAATCCAAGCTGGGCCACCTGTGGGTGGGCGGCCCCCGAGAACCTGCGGGATCTCGGGAGTAGTGGGGACCCTTCCTCAAAAGGCAAGGTGCTACCCGCCTCCCCTCCCCCATCTTCGACTCGCGGCTACTGCCGCTTCTGTCGGTCCCTCCTGCATTCTGCCCTCGTGGCCTCACCGGGGCTCGTAGCCTCCTGGCCAAACCGATTCCGGCCCGTTAGATGTGGTCCTGAGTTGCCACTGGCTTGAGAGGTGGATTTCCGCGGAGAGCTAGGCGGGCGGTTCCCTGTCAGGGGCTCTAATCTATTTCCCCCTTTGCCTGTAAGAATGCTCCCCGCCAGGAAAAGGGGGATCTGATGGTGTGACTCAAAGGGGTAACTGGTTCTGGTTGAAAACGGTGGCGGTACCCAGCCCACAAACCCAGGCTAGTGTGAGCTGAGGTCTATTTGTGTGGGTCTGTGAGAGAGATTGATGGGCAGTGGAAGATTTTGTACACAGCTTGGAGCCAAAAGAGCATGCACTCATTCAAGCATGCAGTCCCCTCTAAGCAATGTGAAGGTGTCCCCCAAGCCCCTTACTCCCACAGGTGGGAAGGATAGGTGCTTGAGGGGTGTTGGGAAAACATCGCCTAGGTCACAAACCTGCCTGCTTGGTGACTGGAGTAGTGACACCCCACGCAGGGCCCCTGTCCTCATCCCAGCCAGGGTTTGGGACATAGAAGTCCAGCCAGCTTGGCTGGTGGCCGCTCCCCCTGCCTTTCCCTCTCTGGGTGTGTTTTGTATGAGACAACTTTCCTCTTGGGATTAACCCGTGACCCACCACACCCACCGATGGGTGGAGACTGGCTGTCACATCCCTCCCTGGCCACGAAGGCTAACTCCCAGTCCTTTACTTCAGAAAGCCCAGACAAAGGCCTGGCTGCTCCCCCTCCCCGCCCCGGGAGCCCAGCCAGGGTCTCTGGGGAGCCAACGCCCGGGCTTGCCCTGCCCCACATCCCCTGGCTTGTTTATCTGTTCGGCTGACCTGGCTCCTGGGAGCCTCTGACAGCAGGGATGGGCCTGGGTGTGGCGTGGCCAAGGGGCTCGTGGACAGGTGAGAAACCCTCCCGCCCAGAACAGCAGAGGAAAAACATTTTTCTGGTTAGGCCCCTATTGTTTCCTCTTCTAGGTCCCCCTTTCTCACTGGCTCAGAGGGGACTAGGTGATGCACCAGAGCCACACAGCACTGAGGGCCTTAGCACCTGCTGCAAGGTTTTTGTGGCTTCTTGACTTGGGCCTCTCCCTGGGTGGGCACCCAGCTGGTTACTGGATTTGGAGTGGGTTCAACAAGAGGTTGGCCCCTTGTGGCCGTGAATGAGGGATTCCAGTTGACACAGGGTGGGAGGAATTTCCATCTGGCCCTGGCCGACCCTCCTTTATCACAAGGGCTGAACTCACTCCCCTGAAGGCTCAAAGCATAGGAGAGAGTCAAAAGGCCACTCAGGCAGCAGGCAGATCTCTGTCAGTTCCAGGCCAGCCAGGGCTACATAGAAAGACTCTGTCTCAACAACAACAAAAAGCACTTTAAAAAATTGAGAAAAAGAACCAGGCGTGGTGACACACACCTTTAATCCCAGCACTCAGGCAGAGGCAGGTGGATCTCTGAGTTCGAGGCCAGCCTGGTCTACAGAGGGAGTTCCAGGATAGCCAGGGCTACGCAGAGAAACCCTGTCTCAAAAAAACAAACTAAAGGGCTGTGATGCAGTTAAGAGCACTGCCTGCTCTTCCAAAGGTCCTGAGTTCAATTCCCAACAACCACATGGTGGCTCACAGCCATCTGTAATGAGATCTGGTGCCCTCTTCTGGCCTGCAGGTGTACACTCAGACAGAATATTGTATACACAATAAATAAACAAACTAACTAAAAAGGTATGCATTAGAGAATTAAAGGAGAGGTCTGGAGAGACGCCCCCCCCTCCCTGTAAGAGAGTTCACTGCTCCTGCAGATGGCCCAGTTTGGTCTCCAGCACCTACATGGTGACCCCCAACTCCAGTAATGCTAGATCCAGGGGATCCCATTCCCCCTTCTGGCCTTCCCTCCTGCCTCAGCCTCCTGGACTGCTGGGGTGACAAGCATGAGCTACCAGACGAGACCTTGAAAAGGGAAGACTTCGCTGGGTGCTACCTGGATCCTAACCCCACCCCACCCTACCCTGCGTGCCTGTGAGTCCCTTGGTGCCTGTGCCAGGTCTGCCCCGATCATTGAACGCCAAAGCCAGCTTTGGTTTTCTCTGTCTCTGTTGGGTTGCTGGGCTTGCAAACTCTGCTTCGCGTGTCAGCCTGCTTAACTCTAGTGTTTTTCTCAATACAAGGGAATTCGGTTTGAAATTTAAGAAATTTCTGGTTTGGTTTGGCTTTTTCTTTTCTTTTAAAAAAATGATTTGTGTGAGAGTGTGGAAGAGTATATGGATTCAGGTGTAAGAGCCAACTTTTGGGAGTCAGTTCTCCCCTTCCACCATGTAGGTTCTGGGGATTGAACTCAGGTTGTCAGACTTGACAGCAAGCCCTTTTACCCACTGAGTCATCTAGCTGGCCCCTAAAATGTGAGTAAAATTTATGCATCTAGAGAATTTTGTTGCTATGTTTTAGTTTGTTATTATTTATTATTTTTGTGGGCGGGGCATGGTGCATGCCTGAAGATCAAAGGACAACCTGCAGGTCATTCTGTCTGTACCCCATGTGTGTTCTGGGAATCGAACTCAGGGCCTCAGGTTTCGCAGCAAGCACCTTTACCTGCTGAGCCATCTTGCCAGAATTCTCCTTGCAATTTTAATGGTTTTTTTTTTTTTGAGACATGTAGACCAGAATGGCCTCAAACTAAGTACAAAGCCAAGGAAGACCTCGGCCTCTCCATCGCTCCCGCCCCGGCTTTCTGAGGAGTATCACCACACTCAGATTTTTTTTAAAAAAGAGTCTTTTTCCCCCTAAGGTCGCCTTTACTGTGTAGCACAGGCTGACTTCCAGTCCGTCATCCTCCTGCCTCAGTCTCCTGTCCATGAAAGATTTTCTGTTTTGTGTTGGTCCTTTCTACGCTGTTCTTTTCTGTAAAAGATTCTCCAGGAGCCGGGTGGTGGTGGTGCACATCTTTAATCCCAGCACTTGGGAGGCAGAGTCAGGCAGATCTGTGTGAGTTCAAGGCCAGCCTGGTCTACAGAATGAGTTCCAGGACAGGCTCCAAAGCTACACAGAAAAACCCTGTCTTAAAAAACAAACAAACAAAAAAAGATTCTCCAGGACCTGAGGCAGACAGAGGCATCTGCTGGCCAGACTAGTGCATCCAAACAGGGTCAGGGAGACAGCCTTCTGTGACTTGGGCTTGGACCCCAACCCCCATAGGCTACAGAGCTACAAACAGTGTCAGTGTTAAAGAGACCAAGGGCATGGCAGGGCCAGGCGAGGAGGGCAAGCCAGGCTGAGAGGCCACCTGCTCCAGGAACCAAAAGAGCCAGGACTTGTGTCTGGAGCCGACATCAGGCTGCTGAGGCCATCTGTCTCCTGGAGGTTTTACACCAAGAGCTAGGGACAGTCAGAGCGTGGTAGTGCACCTGAGCATGGTGATGGAGCCCAGCCCAGCCCTGAATGACTGCGAGAAAGCACAGCTGTGCAGGGTGTGGTCCAGCCTGGGTGCCCAGCAGAGAGGCAGAGGAGGCAATGTGGTGGTCTGGGGGAGCAGGGGAGGGCGGTGGGCAGAGACTGGGGTTTTGTGACACCAACACAGGGAGAAGAGACCATGTCCTTTCTCTTTCCTCTCTCTCTTATTGTTGCTTGGTTAGTGTTTTCATTTTTGTTTTGAGAGAAGGTCTGTCTATGTCCTGGCTGTCCTGGAACTCACTCTGTAGACCAGGCTGGCCTCAAACTCACAGACATCCACCTGCCTCAGCCTCCCAAGTGCTGGGAATAAAGATGTGCACCACCATGCCCGTTGGGCTGGAACTTATGGTACATTGACCAGTGTGCTCCAGAGATCTCCGTCTCTCCATCTTTTTACGTTGGTGATGGGGATTTAAACTCAGGTCCTTATGCTTGTGCCGCAAGCCCTTCACCTGTCAAGCCATCTCCCCAGCTCCACATTGTTCAAATCCTCTGTCCATAGGGCAAGGTCATGAGGGTGGGTGGGGACCCCAGCCTGTCTTTGGCTTGATCTTCAGAGGGAAGGTTTTGTAAATATGAGCTGGTAAGCACATTGTTTTATTAGTGGTGTGTCTCTGGCTGGGAAAAGCAGCTTAAGGGAGGAAGGGCGTGTTCTGACCGCACCAGCCGTCATGGCAGGAGTGGGAGGTGGCTGGTCACACTGGTCCATAGCCAGGATCGCAGCCTGTGGGGCAGCCCTGCCACATTCAGGGCGGGTCTTCTCACCTCAGTTAACCTAATGTAGAAAAACTTTCAGGGGTGTGCCCTGTAGTCCTGTCTCCATGGTGAATCTAGACCCTGTCCAGTTGACAGTCACCATTAGCACCTTCTCCCTGATTTGTTAAAGTTTTTTGTTTGTTTGTTTGGTTGGTTGGTTGGTTTTCGTTTTTCAAGACAGTCTCTCTGTGTAGCCCTGCTATCATGGAACTGTAGCCCAGGCTGGCCTAGAACTCTCAGAGATCCTCCTGCCTCGGCCTCCTGATGTAGGCGGAGGCTACTCATTTGTTTTCCTGCTGCCCAGACCCAAAATAATCACACAGAAACTATGTTAATCACAGCACTGCTAGGCCGGTAGCTCAGGCTTCTTAGTCTTACATCTTAAATTATCCCCTTCCTATTATTTTGTAAAACCACGAGGCTCTCAGTTCACCAGTGTGGTTTCTGGGCGTCTGTCTCCTGCGGCAGCTACATGGCATCTCCCTGACCCCGCCTATTCTCTCTCTACATCGCTGTTCAGATTTTCCACCTGTCTTAACTCTGTTAAGCCAATGGCCAAAACCAGCTTCTTTATTAACCAATGGCAAGAAAACATATTCACAGCACAGCACACAGAGGAGAAATCCCACATCATCCTGACAGCTGGGATTAAAGACATGTGCCATCATGCAGATTTTTAAAAATTTATATATAGGCTGGAGAGGTATGTCTCAGTGGTTAGAACATCCAGCTGCTCTTCCAGAGGACCTGGGTTCAGTTCCCAGCACCCATGTTAGGCACCTCACAGGCATCTGCAACCTTGTTTCCAGAGGATCCAATGCCTTGATCAGCACATGCACACGTGTGATTCACATGAACTCACACAGACACATAAGAAAACATAATATATAAGTCTTTTTGTTTTTGTTTTTGAGACAGGGTTTCTCTGTGTAGTCCTGGCTGTTCTGGAACTCAGAGATTGACCTGTCTCTGCTTACCAAGTGCTGGGGTTAAAGGTGTGCACCACCACCACCACCTAGCTATAAATGTCTTTTAAAAATCTGGAATATTTTGAGCACCGATAGAGACTCAAGTAGAGAATTTTGCGCCTGGTCCTGGATTGGTCCACCCATGACAGTTGTGTGGAGTGTACGGTTTGAGATGCTCCTGGACAGAGGCTCACTGTACACCACTCCTGGCATCACGTGACCTGGGCTCCATCCCCGGCATCACAGAAAGCAGGTGTGGCGGCACACACTGTCACCCCAGCACTGGGAGACAGAGGCTAGAGAGGGATCAGGAGTTCGAGGTCATCCTTGGCTCACAGGAGGTCAATGGATGTCCTGGGTTACCTGAACCCCATGGCGAAGAAAAGATAGCTCTCTGACAAATGCATTTTGTGTTTAGACTTGATCCAACCTACATATTAATGCCAAGTTGTTCAGCCGTCTCCTCTGCCTCGCTCTAGAGCTCTCTCAGCCTGTGGGTCGTGACCCCTCGGGGGAGGGTGTTAAGCAACACTTTCACTGAGGTATCAAATATAACAGCAGGCACATTACAGCGGTGATGAAGTAAGTTTATGGTTGGGGGTCACCGCACACGAAGAACTGTATTAATGTGTAGTGGCATTAGGGAGGGCGAGAACCACTGCTCTAGAACATTCCGTCACCCCAAAATTAAGCCCACACCCAGCAGCCGTCACCGCATCCCCTTCCAATCCTCCAGCACCCTTGAATCCCCTGTTGGGGCCATCTCCTCGTACGGAGTCCCACATACTGTGCAGCCTTTTTTGTCATCGTGGTCTCTCCTCACTCTGGCATGTGTCCCAGCCTTGCTCTTCTCTATGACTGAGTAGCCCTCTGTGGATGGTCCAAGCTGTGTGCTCATCATCCACCTGGGGATACTAATGGTTTGCATGTTTGTAACACTCTGCTCAGGGCGTTGGGCATCCAGGCCCCGCTGTAGATAGATGTGGGTCCCAGCAGTCACTTGGACTCACAAGACAAGTGTCTCGCGGATGACTTCCCCTGACTAGGCCTCGCCGCCCTGCAGTCATTGAGTAGCTGCTGGAGAGGGAGCCTGTGGATACAAAACATGCCGTGTTCAGAGCGGGTAACAAGTGTTAGGCCGGTCGGCAGACGCCTGGGGAGCCCGGCCTGCAGAGATCTGGGGGAGTCTGCACCAAGTGGGCAAAATGGCAAGTACCAAGGCCCTGGGGTCACAGCGGGCTCTGGGGTTTAAGTTACTGGAACTGCTGTGGGGGATGGGGCATCTGGAAACCCGTCTCTACCTTAGAATATGCCAGAGTTCCACCTGCAAGGACCAGGGCAAGGCCCAGCCTCTCCGCCAACTGCAGGTTAAAGCCAATGTGCGTCTGTTGCTCTGGCACTGGTCTGCTGGTCTGCACTGCCGTCTTCTGCACTGCCCAGTGGGCCTGAGGCTGCAGCCTGCAATGGGAGAGCAGAAGACTCCCTGGAGGGAGAGGCTGTGCCCAGTTTAGTCTGGAGGTGAAGAGGCTGAAGGTGTTTAGGGCAGGGAAGGCCGGCCTGATCCTGACTGCTGGGGTTAGGTTAGGGTTTGGAGCAGCTTTGAAACCTCAGGTCAAATACTAGGAGCCCAGGAGACACAGGGTACCCCCAGAGAGGGGCACCAGACAGGTGGATTGGGCAGGCGGGGGGAGGGGTGCCCAGCTGCTCTCTTCTCTCCTGCCCTGTGACCACCCCCTCCTGACCAAGGTCACCATCAACACTTTCCTTTCATTTAGCTGCAGGAATGTTCTGGACGCTGGGCTCCACGCCTGACCAGCTTGATCCCTCTCATTGCTGTCCTGCTGGACACTGGAGCTGTCCAGGCTGTGGAGGGATAAGCATGAGCAACCCCTCATCTCCTATCCCTGCCAGATCCACCCTGTCCGCTGTGTGACCTTGGGCCTGTTGCATAACTTCTCTGGGCCTTGCAAAAACAAAACTGGAAGCCAAGGCTTGGGCTCCGCTGTCACTGGATTCCCATTATCTCATCTGGTGCTGAGTTATCTCAGGAGCTAGGAGACAACGCCCTCCATGGTCCTCAGCCACCCACACACATCAGCGGAGGAGCCCAGATCCATCCCCCCCAAGTGCTTTAAAATGATCCCCAGAAAGTACGACTCCCTTGAGCTGCAGGGTGAGTGGGCATAGGCTGCTCTGTCAACAGCTCTGAGACAGGGCCCGCTGTCCCCAGAGGAGCCCACAGGTCAGCTGTCCAGGGACACAGCCCTGCATGGAAACGCAGCCCATCTCACAAGGAGGGCACATACGACCTTTGAAGATACGGCCTCTGTTTGGTCATTCCGCAGAGGCTTTTCTCAGTGACTTACTGTTTCCTCACTCTGTAGCCCAGGCTAGCCTCGGCTTCCCAAGCGCAGGGATGACGGGCATCAGCCATTATACCCAGCTCCATTTGCAGGCGCACACACACAAAATAAAATAAATACATCTTTTTCCCTTCAAAACGGCTTTTCTGTATAACTATAGCTGTCCTGGAACTCACTCTGTAGACCAGTTCTGTAGGCCTTGAACTGCTTCCCGGGACCCCAACCTCCTGCTTCAGCCCCAATCTCTTTTCATTCTGTATTTTGAGACCAGATGTTACCTAGTTTTCCAGGCTGGCTTTGAGCTCACTGTCCTCCTGCCTCAGACTCTATTGCAGAAATCACGGGCATGGGCCTTTCGATATGACTTGGGTTTAATGATTTGCATATTTCTCCCCTCTTAACCTTCACTGCCTGATCCAGACCCTTACCAGAGAGATGTGTGGGAACGCCAAAAACCAAAATGGGAGAAAAGGCTAGGGCCTTCCCACCCTCCAGTTGACACCCCTTCTCTCCCCCCCCCCCCGCCCAAAGCAAGTGGAAGCCTCACAGCCCCTCAGCACTGGGCCGGGGGTGGATGCTCAGAGCAGGTCCCTCCTCCACAAGCAGGGCCTCGCGTTGCCATGGGAACAGCGAGGTTGCCAGGGCGACCGCCTCCCGCGGGCCTGCCATCCATCACAGCAGTGGCGCCCGGGGGTGGGGAGGGTCACGGGAGGGGCTCAGCTGCACGCCTGTATTTGTGACCACGCGACGACAATCTGGGGACCGCTGGGCCAGAGGGATGGAAGTTGTCTTCTTGGGACGACTGAGAACATTGTCCCTATGCCCACTGGCTATGTCCACCTTACTTTCTCGTTTGTGCTGGCCTGGGGACAGGAGGTCCAGCTGAGGACACTGAGTGCCTTGTCTCTACCCGCCCAGCAGCCACACTGTCCCTGTGCCCAGCCTGAATGGCCACCTGATTCTTTGGTGGGGGAATAACACACTGGGTGTATAACTCCCCGTGGCCCATTTCTCCCCTGAGGGTCTTGAATCTTTCCAGTTTTATTTTTAAACAGAGCCTCTGGCTGGCTGGGAACTCACTCTGTAGGCTGTTGCTGCCTCCGGGTGCTGGGATTAGAGACCAGGAGGTGCAAAGGTCTGGGTAGAAGAAGCATCTGAGTCTCCGTGGCTGGAATAGACTGAGCGAGAGGGAGGAAGGAGGGGCAGAGAACCAGCAGGTAGATAGGTGGGCTGCGCCAAGTGGAGTCTCAAGGGGGTGGTGTGAGTGAAGGAGAGGGGTGGGCTCTGATCATTGCTGTGAGAAGTTAGTCTGGGTTGGTGGGAGGAGCTCCCACCAAGCTGCGTGGAGCCTCACTGAGGACAAAGGGAAGAGAGGAAAGTCAGGCCCAATGCGTGACCCAGGTGACTCAGGGTTTTTGAAGGCTGAGGCCAATATGGGCGATTTAGTGAGGCAGCGTCTCACTATAAAAAGCAAGGGGCGCACGCCTTTAATCCCAGCACTCGGGAGGCAGAGGGAGGTGGATCTCTGATCTCTGAGTTCAAGGCCAGCTTGGTTTACAGAGAGAATTCCAGGACAGCCAGGGCTGAGAAACCCTGTTTAAAAAAAAAAACAAATAAATAAATAAACAAACAAACAAAACAAAAACCACAAGCTGGGTGGTGACTGAGGAAATGACACTCAAGACTGGCTTCTGACATCCACACCTATATGTATACATGTGTACAAATTCATGTAACACACACACACACACACACACACACACGGTAAGAAATAGGGCTGAAGGCGTGCTCACCGTGGAGCCCCTGCTTATCATTCCAAGGTCCTGGATTCCATCCCCGTGCCTGTAAAAATAGATAAATCAGTCTGTGCTCGCTCTACCAGGCCCCTGGGAGGCACTGAGAAGGGAAGGTGCTTCCTGCCAGGAAGGGAGCAGCTGGACAGGGTCACCTGCCAGGGCGTGGGAGCCAGGTCATTTCACAGGCCTCAAGTGAGCTCACGAAACTGAACCTGAAAGTGGGGGCTGGGGAGGTGCCGCTGGCTCCAGGTTGCCTGGACGGATTTGGGTGGGCTCTCTGCTGTGGGGCCTGCTGGACTGCCTCCCTGTTACAGTCCCAGACAGGCTCAGAGTTGGATGTATCACCTGCTCCTAAGTTGCTCAAGTGGGGAAACTGAAGCCCAGAGAGGTACAGGGAAGCCGGCGTCCAGGCCAAGGGTGTTGAGCATGGCTGTAATTTCAGTCTGTGGAGATAAGACATCAAGAAAGTGGGAGGGGGCTGGGGGAGGTGACTGAGGCTAACCCTTGCAGCCAGCTGTCTCAGGAATAAGGGGGAGACAAAGCCTTGGTTTTGCTGATGCTTTGCTGTGTGTTCTGGGGAGATGCACGCTGTCTCTGGAATCTTGGGCTGTCATTTTTTTTGCAGGGGTGGGAGATTGATGGGGGAGCTACGGCATCCTTGATACTCCCTGTGTGTGACTTGGTCGAGAGGAGGGTCCCTGGGGATCATCTTGATAGATCTTCTAGTACTTCCTGGGAGGTGACGCTCACTCTATTAGTTTCGCTGCCTGGTGACCTCCTGATAACAAGCCTCACAGCAGCTTTCCTGTCTGCATCCCAGGTCTCTAGGCAGAGCCTCTGACGGGCCTGACGGCTGCACCTAATAAGGGGGTCTAGGGTTGGCGGTGGTCCTGGGTTGCCTAGATGGTAAAGGATCTCTTTGACTTTGTCTCCTATATTCAGGGTCCTGGCGACAGACACTGTGTCCCAGCAGGAGCGGCTTCAGGTCATCGCAGTGAGTTCCTCCCACTGTGGATTTGAGGTCGTGAGTGGGTCGGGAAGGATGGGGGTTCCAGGATTCTTGGTGCACAATCTGGGGCTCACAATTTGGGTACAGCAAGCAGAGAGTTACCTAGGGGTCCCCAGAAATGAAAATAGACCAGTGGGGGGAAACTGAGAGTAGCATTTGTCACAACCTAGGTCCACAGTCTGCTGATGCTCCTATGTCCAGGTCCCCTAGCTGTGTTGTGTACAGTTAGTTCATAGGGGTGCTGGGTCCCTTGGATCCCACCCACCGGGTGGTGCGGCCCTGACCTGGTCCTACACTCGCAGGAGAAGCGCAGGAAGCAGGCAGAGATCGAGAGCAAGCGGAGACAGCTGGAAGATGACCGGAGACAGCTGCAGCACCTTAAGGTGGGGTCGGGGTGGGGCTCGCGGGGACACCGGGCTCTGTTTGAGCCCTGATCTATATGGACTGTGTGGGGCCTACGCGGGGCTACTGGTGTGTGTGACCCTTGGAATGGTTTGGGACTAAGGTCACTGGAACTCCAGCCTGACCCTGACCGACCTCATTCATAACCCTAACCTTAATATGAATCCTAACCTGACTTTGATCCAAACCTTGCCTGGATTCTGAGCCTCTTCCCTGCCACCCTAGTCCAAGGCACTGCGGGAACGCTGGCTGCTAGAGGGGACGCCATCCTCGGCCTCTGAGGGCGATGAGGACATGAGGAAGCAGATGCAGGAGGATGAACAGAAGGCCCGGGTCCTGGAGGAGTCCATCGCCAGGTGGGAAGTAGGGGAGGGGACCAGGGGTTGATAATGGTCTGGGCCTGAGGACACTTGGGGACCCCCCCATCAGGGATGGGCATGGGCCTCGTTGAGGGTCACACAGCGCTCAACCTACAACTGCAACCAGTGTGGCTGTGGACACAGAAGCTGCCTCGGGTTTCCTCCTCTGTGACTTCCTAACACTTGGAGGAGCCCACGTGAGGCACAGGCACCAGGAGTCCTTGAGGAAGGGAGGTACCACCAGCAGTCTCCCTGAGGGCTTCCTGGCACCAGCCCAGCTGACCCTTGCAGCTCTAACAGAGACCACAGAAGCAGCTGGGCCTGCAGGAAGCCGTAGCGGGGTCCGGACAGGGAGAGCACCCTTCCGCCGTGGGGGCTGTAACAAAACACAAGTGTTTCCGGCAGGTGGCTGATGGGGGTCTGGCTGGAAGAAGAGGAGTCGGGGTAGAAGGAAATTACTAACTTCTACACTGTCCGCCAGCAAGGAAGGGACGCCCATATAAATTCAGACTGGCCATGAGAGACCCTGTCTGTGGGGTTAGCTGAGATTTCTTCCCTGTCCACTTGGGGAGCCGTGTAAAGATAGCATTGGGGCCTTCCTACACGTTAAGGGAGCTAAGTGCGATCAACGAACTCCCCGGGCTTCTGTTTTCCTTCCTATGAACCAGTTAGGGATCCCGTTGAGTGTTCTCTGGGGTTTTGGTTTGATTTTTGCCTGGCTGGTGAAATCAAGGACGAAGATGAGACTAGGACGAGGCTCCGCCTCTGGCCACGCCCCAGCCCCTCACTGGGGATTCTAGGTGGGGCTCCACCCTGACCACGCCCCAGCCCCTCAATGGGGATTCTAGGCGGGGCTCCACCCTGACCACGCCCCCAGCCCCTCACTGGGGATTCTAGGCGGGGCTCCGCCTCTGGCCACGCCCCAGTCCCTCATTGGGGATTCTAGGCGGGGCTCCGCCTCTGGCCACGCCCCAGCCCCTCACTGGGGATTCTAGGCGGGGCTCCACCCTGACCACGCCCCAGCCCCTCACTGGGGAGTCTAGGCGGGGCTCCGCCTCTGGCCACGCCCCAGTCCCTCACTGGGGATTCTAGGCGGGGCTCCGCCTCTGGCCGCGCCCCAGTCCCTCACTGGGGATTCTAGGCGGGGCTCCACCCTGACCACGCCCCAGCCCCTCACTGGGGATTCTAGGCAGGGCCCCACGCTGACCACGCCCCCAGCCCCTGACCGCCTCCCCTTCCTCCTTTTTAAAAAATTGCTTTTTTGAATCTGGATCTCTAAAGCTCAGACTGACCTAAAACTGGCAGCAACCCTCCTGCAGCGGCCTACCTAGCATTGCCTGGCTCTGCCCTAATTGTTTTTTTGGGATTTGTTTGTACCGAAGTCTTCTGATGCTTGTGATAGTGACACGTATTTTTCCATTGTCCCTACAAAGCTAACCCTTCCTGTCAGTTGTAAGTGGGAAAACAGGGAAGGAGAGTCTGTTTGAAGCAACTTAGCACACAGTGGACTCAGCCCTGCTGCTTGCTGACTGGGAGAGTCACAGAATCACCAGGCCTACAAAACAACAAAACATAGACCCCGTGAGATCACTCAGTGGGTAAAGGTGCTTGCTGCCAAGCCTGAGTTCGAGCCCCAGAACCCACTCATACAGTGGCCTCACACTGCACTGTGGCATGTGTGCACACACAGACACTGCATAATGATAAATAAATGTAAAAAGAAAGCAAAGCTTGGCATTCCTTTAATCCCAGCACATGGGAGGCAGAGGCCAGCCTGGTCTACAGAGCAAGCTCCGGAACAGCCAGGGCTACACAAAGAAACCCTGTTTGGTTTTGGATTTTTTGAGATTTTTTTTTATTGTTTCGTTTTTCAAGACAGGGTTTCTCTGTAGCTTTGGAGCCTGTCCTGGAACTCGCTCTTGTAGACCAGGCTGGTCTCGAACTCACAGAGATCCGCCTGCCTCTGCCTCCCTAGTGCTGGGATTAAAGGCCACCATGGACCGGCACCAAAAACCTAAATTTGAGGAGCCACTATGTGTGACCTTTCTCCCTCTACAGGCTGGAGAAAGAAATTGATGTCCTGGAGTTTGGAGAGGCAGCACCAGCCGCCCCAGAGGAGAACTCGACAGCCCGCAGCCCAGTCCGGCCCCCGCCTGCAAGCCCAGCCAAGGAAGAACAAAAACCAGATGCCCTGGTGAATTCTCAGCAGGTAAGAGGCTCCTGGAGAAGCCAGGTCCTAAGTGATACCCACCACTTCCTTAGTGCAAGGTATTGCAGGCCGTGTGACCCCAGAGATATTGCTTGGACTCTCTGGGGTTCAGTTGCCTCTGTGTGTGGAAGCAACCTCTGTGCCTGTGCGTTGGTGAATTCTGCAGTGGTCAGGCCTTGGCCCCAAATGGAGCCCACCCTCAAGTTTTCCTTTCTACTGTTTTTTTTT